>UXSR01000511.1:0-29237 GCA_900604375.1 Mesocestoides corti
AGGAATCATCGAGTTGCCATGCGATTTCAAACCACATTATGTCACTCCTCACTCCACCATGACGTGACCTCCCACAATCAGGTACATTTGAAATCACGACGAGTACAGGTAAGAGGTTGCATGTGCAGCCGACTGTCTATGGCAGCTGATGAAACTGTGTGAACGCAATGATATTTCTTAGTAAATGCGTCTGATAATAGAACCACCATTGTTACAAGTTAGAAAAGTTACCAATGTGGATTATATGGCCCTGCTTGTCAAGCATGATGTTGCCATTGTGGCGGTCCTTTATTTGCAGCAAGTAACACACAACGCTGTAGGCAGCCATGCTAACAACGAAGTTCCGTCGTGCCTAAAACACAAAATGCCATTTAGAAATCTGCCAATTAGTGTGTTCTAATTGCAGCCCCTCTTAATGACAGTGATCGTGAATCAAAATCATTTCGGGTATATCACGAGCGCCTATGAAACATGCGTTATGTATTAAGATACTATAAGCATTATCATTGAATGCACAGCTGACCTCGCGTTGAAATTAGAATGACAGCATGGAAATGGCAAATCGGAGAACGCACACGTTGGAACGCAGGCGTCGATTCATCGCCGAATATGCTCCGGAAGTAGTCGTACATGCCGCTGTCGGTCTGCCGACCAATTTGGTCACGCGACTTGCTGTCCGGCACACATTCAATCACGCCCGACTACAATTCCAAACATTACACTCAGCACCTATTTGCATTAAACTGGAAGTAATCGTACTCAATTACATACCCCTGGACCGGTTGCAACCACACGATAGGGATACAGGTACAGCTCCAGGCCATATTGATTGAAAACGTTCTGGAATATTTGGATTACTTGCAACGCCAAGATATCCTGAAAAAAAGTCGTGCGTTAATAAAATACTGCGTTGGATGATAAAACAAGAAACCCACCTGTCGCACGTCATCGCCCACTTTGAAAATGCAGGCCTGCCAAAATGTGGGCGGCGATTGCTGGTGGTGTTGGGTCGCCGATCCGCTCAAATTGTTCAATGCCTTCTCCCCAGGTCGCACAATGGTTGTCTGACTGGACGTGCTTGTTTGTCGGCGACTACGTGTGCTACAAGAACAAACATCAACCAGTCTTTCCCACGACGTCATTTAGCACCACATGTCACTGGGGTCTCGACTCTTAGTACATCACCCTGTGACAGTTAATAGGCACTCGTGGCAGGCACATGAGTTTCTACACGTTGACTGACATACACTTTCATTATGTCCATAGCCTCATTTAACCAATTGGATCAGCGTCTAGTCAGACTGTTGGGCTAGGTCTTTTAGGAGGTAAACCACAAATCCGATTCGCCGACTGATGCGCTACCTTATGTCCGACACCCCTTCAAACCTCATCGTGAGCCACAGCGGGCTCGTAAATCGGTGCAATAAAATATGGCGATTACAATTGTGGGAAAATGAGAACCAGAAAATTAACAAAGTGGGTGAGGCGAGTAAGGTTCGCTAACTTCTACACATGAAGAATCAACGGTGTTGCTTGTGCCTGAATTCTAACATCAGTTTTTCACATCACGACTGGCAGAGGACGGCGACCGACTAGCTGTTTGCCTTAGCATAACGGTCCTCGAATACGAAGGTAGTAAGTGGCCACGAACGCGCCAGTTGTGGGGTACCGTTCAACTGAATTGTCCCGAATCAAATCGGAACGACAATGACTTCGGTATTTTAGACATTCTTTTAGTTTATGTATGCGGAGTATTGTTCACTCCGTCTACTTCTATACAATAACCAGCTGAATGATCGACTGAGCTATCCCTTGCGTTTAGATCTTTCCGCATACGATTAGTGCATTAAATATCACCCAATATGCACTCGACACAAAATATAGTTTCACCACATAATCTATTCTTAAATTGTTTGACTGAATACCACAGTGCACATATCGTTAATACATCATTCTCGTTTTAGTCTCTTGGTTGGCATTCGTAGTTGCATAAATTTCACATAGTCGTGCACTGTAGGCTACGTGGAGTATAGTTTGGTAGTTCGCTGTGAAAATCATAAACAGGTGACCCCGAATAATGACTACAGGAGACAACAAGACTGCAGCAAAACTTACAATGGACTCCTGAGAGAGAACGTGTGAGAGGAGTCCTTTCGTGATGGCGCAGACGGTTCACCTGATGTCTTTTGGCAAGTCTTCGACACCACGCCTGAACTAGACTTTGTGTCTGATGCTGCCTGAATTGCTGTTTTCTCCAACTGCGCAATACCGCATCGTGAAACCTGATAAAGACGTCCAGTGGCACTTTTAACGACTAGTTAGGCCCAGCTATCAAGAAATCTGACTTAGATAAACGGTTCAGTATACCAGCGAATGAACCGATCACATTATTAACCCCAGGGCCAGTCCCATGTGAATGTCACATTTGCTTAATAACAAGGACATAGAACTAAAGCAACATCCGTGTGAACATTTGACTCTCATTGAAACCATTAAATTTAGCATGGAATTCCCGAAGACGGGCAAGGCACCATACCGAAGCAATTACCATGTTGTGTGCATAAACTTCTTGTAACTGTGGGTTCGTAAACTGCAAGGCCAAAGAGCATCGCAGATCAAGATTCCTTGGCATCTTTTTTCATTTAAACGCTGACAGCATAGCAAAGAGTGGGTGCGTGTGTGAGCTTATTCAAGTGAATGACCCAGCACTCTGCCAAACTACCTGACAAGGGATAACTCATTGGGTCTGTCGTACCTTAAACCTGGCCAGATACGGTGCCTTCGCAGCTGATTGCATGGGAGTACCCGAATTGTAGTCGATTTCAAGAACAATCGAATCTGGATTGGAGGGTAGATAGCAGCCAGGCTGAAGTTTTACTCTCTTTAGAGCCTGCAAACAAGCTTTCTTGCGTTCCGGTCCTTTTGGATAATGCCTGGTATGTAAAAAAGCCGTTAGCTACCACGTATGCGAGAAAACACACAAGAATAATTAGTCTTACCTGATCTCACCAGAGATGCCAGTTATCTGGTCGAAGAAATCGAACTCGCGCTTGTAGAATTCCAGTGCAGGCCCTGAAAATCGCTTAGTGATCTCCTCAGACATCCACTCCAGTTGAGAGCCAATATCAAGATCCTTTTCATGACCCTCCTCGTCCCGATAAGCATTAGTTTTCATGTTCCAAAGTAGTTGGTGAGCCAATAACGGTGAGCGATGCGAAGAACTTAATATGAACTCAGACATGTACCCCAGCTAAAGGCATGTGAAACACAAAACGGTATTCTCACAAACATCATAGGCACAACTTTAAATGATAACAATAACAATAATAATGCCGATGATGACGACGATAGTAGTAGTAGTAGCAGTAGTAAGCGGGGCCAAATCCGAGAAATTGCATGAAGGCATTATCGATCGGCGTGGATTATTGACACACCTAGACCGATAACAACTCACCTTATCATATCTGGTGCCCTGGACCAACTGAGGTACATAGAAGAGGAGAGTTTCGGGTGGGTAGGCTGTGAGGACCCTGACGGCATACTGGTGGGTTAAAGGGTGCTGAGGATACATCCGCGAGAAGTAGGAAATCGCTGTAACAGGGGGCACAGGTGCCCACGAGAGGATATATGAAAGCTGCAGAAACAAACGAAAGGGGACAGACTAGACTAAGAAAGTGCGGTGCGCATTGTGACTAAATTGCCACTGAATCACACTCACTTCAGGAATGTCGGCCTCGATGTTTGAGGGGTTCGCAAGGTACTGCAAGGCCGCCGGGATGTGAGACACCAGGGATGGCGACTGACGCACTAGACGACACACCTCTTCGCGCACCTGGTCTGAGCTCTTCAATCTAATGAAATTGAAAAACAAACTGGGCATTTAACACACACAGCACACGGAATCGGACTGAAAGTAAGCAAGCCTCAATGCAACATCATGCTCCAGGTTTATAAGTGACGTGATATACGCCAGATTTTCAACCGTACCTTTCTCATTAAGCCATTTAATCTGTAAAGAAACAGCCTGAATTTTGGGTGTCTTGTTATGTACACCCATATGGGACAGATGTAAGCAAATAATGATTAGTGGCGGGTGTCAAATAACCAAACTCAATGTACACCATTCACAAGTGTTGACGTGCTAAATTGAACACGTTATACTGACGTGTAAAAGTACGCAAGTGGGAATTCCGTTCAAACAAGTGGTTTTAGAAGAATGGACATTAGTGACGTTTCAGGAGAAAAGCTCTGCATTTCAGTTGGGAATTAAAATCAGTAAGAAAAAACTAATTTTATATGCGTTTACAATGCAAATGAAGTATCTATCACGAGCTATATTTTGGGCGTGCAGGCGCACCTAGGGAAGAATTATTCACTAGCATTCAAAGAACCTGTTAGTAAAATTCCCCTTGGAAAAACAAGCCGACTAGACGATATCGAGGAGGCATTACAACTGGCCTGACTACCATGAAAGCATACAGTGAAAAGGCTTTCCTTCGACCTGAACTGAAGAGAGCGATTTGCGGAACCACATGGACGTAGTCAGTGGGCTTACCGCTGTTGAAGGAAGATGGCAGCAGCCGGACAGAGTTCCCAGGCGAGAAGCGCCCAATTTTTGGGATTTTTTTCTCGAAGTAGCTCCTTTCGAAGCCAAACTTCGATATCCGACTCACCCGGCAGCGTGAGCTCAGCACTGCACTGCGGGTTGTACCACACCACCAGGCGCTCAATCTCCGTGGCCTGCAGGGAAGAGGGCGGTAGGGGCAGATGACACAACGGGGGGAATACGAATCAAAGCGGCATACCGGAGACCGCATAAATGCTACTTTGGGGTTTTCGTTAAATCCAATTTTCCGACTTTTTACTTCTGAGATTAACTAATGCTTAAGAATTCTTAACCGATCTTATCGAGTCAAAATTCTTCACGCCTATACCTAAATCGTGATTATAATTAGGCGGAATTACGTCAACGACTGCAACTGCGGCTCTAAGGGATTTCTTTTTTATCGCGCAATTAAATCCAAATGAAGTAGACCAGCTACAGAATAATGCTGCGATTTAAAATGCTTACTTCAAAACAGAAATAGTAAATATTTACCAGTAGGAGTATCAAAAGTTCTCGCTTCCTCATGTAGAATGACTTTATAGCCTCTTCACTGACGGCTGAAGCTGGCACTCGCTTACCTAAAGTGAAAATTTAAGCAAAATGCAAACACTATAGCGAGTTAAACTTACATTCATTCAATTAAATGGTGCTATCGAAAAGCTAACCTTTGGCTGCTCGTAACTCAGCTTGTTATTCATTGCCATGCAAACTAATTAACGTAAGAGTTTCCCCACACATCTCAAAGGTGCTATTTTTAGTTAATTTGTAAACAACGTGCATTAAATATTACAAAGTTTGACTCGTAGAATGAAATAACGGACATGGCAGGTTGTCGTTGTGAATCAACAAGCGTACTCTTGACACTTACCGATTGCGGAAGAACGTTTGGACAGGAGAGAAACAGTGCCCGCGTAGGTTGCATACGGCTTCAGTTGACCGAGGCCGTTGACCATTCCCGAGGGGCATGATGAATAAATATTTCCTGCGACGTCATTATTGGAATTCGCTGATGGATAGGCAACAACTCCGTTAGACCGGGGCAACCCAGCAGGAATGGGGCTTGTGGAGGTGTGGGCAATAATGGTGGAGGGAGGGCTGGTGTGAAAACTCGAACATCTAGTTACGACCACGTGTCCAGCTGGCAGTATGGTACTCGAGGTAGCCAAGGTATTGGTGTCGTTCCGGTTGAGAGTAGATATTGGGGGACTGATATCAGAGCCACCACCGGTTCCGCCATGACCGGAAACCTGCGTCAGTGCATCAGCTTCTTCGCCAATCAGTAAACGACACGAAAGGTAGCGACGCTCCGCATTCACGGCATTACGAATGCTTATCAATACTTGGATATCTTCTCGAAGATTGGTCCCGATTTGGACAGGATACGATGGCTCCGTACTAAAGAAAGTATGACAAAGACCAGATTGATGATGTTAAGAGCCATAGGGCTTTGTTTAAAACGTAGACAAGAAGCTGACAGTAGGGTGAAAAGGGAGAGAAGCTCGTGCCAATCACGCTTACCTGAAGTAGTTAATTAGGGCCGAGTAGACCTTTTCACGGAGAGCCAACCGCACAATCGGCGGCAAGCAAAGAGCCGTGTGTACAGGAACCGATTTTTGAGTATTCCAGGCACCACCGCCCATTCCACTCGCAGCCGTCCCAGTTGTGGAGGCAGCTGCCCCCGTTTGTCCCAAACCAACCACAGCGGTTGGTGAGGCGTTTGCCGAAGCGACGCCTACACCGGTAGTCCCACTGCCTGTAGACAAGTTGTCAGCAACGTCCGACTGCGTAGTATACGCAGTCGATGCGCTATGCAACAGGCCAAAAGCCATTTTTACTAGGCGAAAACGAACACCCATCGCAGCCATGGAGCAGGACAGACGTGTTCTGACAGGAACCATCGGTTTACTGATATTTTCCCCATCCCAGCCACATCTACTGCGAGTTAAATAGTCGACTTCACCAGAGAGACTGTGTTGAAGGAGGCTGATGAACAATTTTACCTCCTCTTGGCTCGATGATTGGGCAACGTACAACCGTTCCGAAAGAAACTGAAGAAAATGCCTGAATGTTACAAAATTGGCTCCGCAAAAACGCATAAAAACAACTTGAGGGCAACTTACATCAACCCAAATGCAATGAGGCAGAGCATAATTCTCCGTAGAGGTGGTCTGATCACGGTCAGAAAGCATAATGAGCGGATTTCCACTTCCCGAACCACCTACCTCTTCCGAGAAGGCACCCATTCCTTGGTCAACTGTGTACTTCCATGCGGCGTTGAGTTCACTTGTAAACTAAATCGATAACAGAGAAATAACATCATTCAAGGCAACATTTTAACAAAAAGTAGGCAGACTTGACATTTCTTGGCAGATTATAGCCAGTAATTACAGAAGCCTAGCTACCGCTGACATAAGTACAAGCTGTGTTTCAAGCTACATTATCAGATTTAGACTACTTAAGTAACACCTACAGCTCACACTGCACAATCGACTTGAAAAAAAAATAACAGAATTGGGAAAGGCTAACCCATACCTGCAATTTAAGACTTGAACGGGCCGCAAGGAGCCAATTCCAGCATGAGATAGCGAGCTCAACCATGACTGAGGTAAAGAGCTTAAGCGGAGCTCTGCAAAGTTGCTGGAGAAGTCGCCTAACCATCACGCCCTGGAGGATGAAAGGCCGATTTTTGTGGATCCCATGAGTGCTCGTACTGCAGGAACACACTTCAGCATCATTTTCCGTGGCATCATCGTGGCAGCCACCATCCGATTGTAGCTGGTCTTCGCGGGCAACCAAGAGAGCTGTGATCGTGAGAAGACTTGCTTCCAATGACTCAAAGAGGGTGCTTTTGGGATTTAAGGAGTCACTGTGCACTGCGGCTGCAAGAGAGAGACGAGTAGGAAGCAGTCATAAAATATGAGTAGGTGGAAGAAAGCATGAACGTACCTTCGGCACAGGATTTTTCTAGGTTCTGTATTGCAGTTGTGACGATGCGACTGAGATCTGACTTTTCTTTCAGTAAGCCAGTAATCTAGAAAAAATACGAGTTCACGTGGACTCGATGTATAAACGTATGTAAAAATATCCCGTTGAGAGAACTCACATGACCAAGAAATTTACTGCGCAAAGTCAAGTCACGGATAAAATCGGAGTAGTTGCATTTTGGACGATTGGAATGTTTTTCAATAGACCCAACCTAAAAAAAGCGGAAGTCATGCAAATTCAGGGTTGATTCGAACACGGATTGTGTGGATTTGAACTGGGTTAAATGCTTAAGCATTTAACTGCACAGATATGACACAATCAGTCCAAGAGCAAGCAAATTGAAATTCAATTGACTGCACAACAAAGTAAGATTTGATGAGTGGACAATACACTCGGTTTGCCTTGGGGAAGATCTCAAGTGGTATGAGCATACAGCAGCAGTGCAACTCACGGCAACTGAAGGGAAACCCCGCTGCGATTTGCAGTTTCTAGCTTACGGTAGGCTCCAACAAAAAACGAGCCTTCAGATTTCCATTGTGAGCAAACTACGCATTCTCAAATCGTGCCAGAATGTGCTGACACAATTAAAGGCCCAGACAAGAATTGAACTCTGACCATAATTTGGTGGATCACTCGACTCGGCGGTCCGTTGTAGTTAAAGACGACTTCTGAGCCCACCGAAAGACCCACATGGCGTCGACCCTCCCAGGAGTGTTTTGTTTGCAAAGCGTATTCTTCAAGGTGAGATTGCACCAGGCCGGGCGCCCATTTCAGCCCTTCCTCTATCACCGACGTGCATCGGTTGACAAAATCGGAGAGGACTTGCTGGCGGCCCTGGCGCGTATCCGTAAAGGGAAGGCGAAAGTTCGTACCAGGAACGGCGAACACTGGTGGTACTTGATTCTGGTCCTATAGGAAAGCAGGATTTAAACCACACTGAGTTTTGTTGTTAGATATTTAACTTCAACAAGTTTTTAAGAAAAGTTATTGAAGACAAATCCCTTTATCTAACGACACGATTCTGGAGAGTTACATGTAGGTCAAACCACTGCACTACTTTAGGGTGAGACCCGGCCGAGAGTAACACTAAGCGTCAGGTTAGGAGAAGTGCGAAAACATCACAGCGGCCACTAAAACCAACGTTAAGCCAAATTGCCCAATGCAGTCACTCTGCTACTTTCAACTTCCTTGCTTTTAGTATGTCACAAATCTAGGACTATGAATGATAATCTGCAATCGGCCATATAGGACGAATACACAGCTATCAAGTCGAACTGTGGAAAACAGCACAGAGTCGGCAAACTGTCAATTATTTTGTGTGCAACGTGAAATTCTATCTTCAAAGTATGAAGCTATGGGTTATTTCAGTCGTTTTCAGTACAAGGTCCAAATTGGCAATCACGTGGATGGGAAAATGACGGATTATAAGGGATAATTTCAGTATAATCAGCAATCGTGTTGGTTTTAAAAAAACACTCTCAATGAGTAACGAAGAAAATACTCACAATTTCCAAAGATTTCGCTAAGATGTCGATGATATCGAGCATTGTGAACAGCACTCTTCCACTCCACATCACATGAGGAAATCTACAACAGGTTTTAAAATACAACGTTTAATAATCAGCGCGATGCTGTCATTAATGGGTGCTTTTCAAGATTTGCGAATCTGATGAGATCGACTCGAAAACAACCTGACTCACTCAAATCGCCAGGGCAAGTGGCAGTTGAATTAGCTCTAGCTGTTCTGGTAGGCTGTTTCATAAACATAGCACTGCTATTAATACAGTTCGTGTGGTTAAATGCAGTGACAAAAGTCATTACATTACGCCCATGACGACCACGTGAAAAGGGCATCAGCCATGACACCTGACTGAGTAAAAACCTTGATAATCACCACAATGATGCAGACTTCCATGTTTTGCAAATTCTTAGCCATTGGAGGGGAAAAGCAGCCAACTAAAAGCAGAACCTTTTAGTCAAAATAGAACTGCCAAACTTAACATTATTTAGACGCCTATGAGACTTACGCTACGGGAAAAAAATTAACCTTGTCCAATTGTTGGTTAAGTGTTGGCTGTAAAAGCCATTGTATTCAATGTAGTTAAGAGAACAGGATGGTTAACATCTCGTGTGTTGGAGAGACAGATATTTAAAGTGAGACACAGCATCTTAAGTTGCCGCCAATGTGTAGGCCTTGGCGCCGTTCCAATAAAAAGGAGAAAGATCAGTCGACATGGGCTTGAGAATGAACCGAATTTTTTACGCAATATATTTACCGGATGCTAAGTTGTGACCGTGAAAAGCACCGGGTTAAGAATCTATGAAGGTAGGAAGGTGATTGGTTCGGAGAAGAAAACCAACTACTAGAATATGGCCAGGTCAACGAGTTCCGAAATGGCGATCCGGGATCAGACCAAACATAATTGACATGGTGAAGTGGTGATTAATGAAGCAGCTGACACAGTTACCTTAGATAAATACGATTATATTGCATTATATGAGAAGTTAATTACACATAAATGAGGTGATTGGGTGTCAGCAATTTATACGCGACATTTGCCATCACTACAAAGCCCCTCAATAATTTGGAAAAGTTGGAACGCGTGATAGCAAAAAATCAATGCACCAAAGTTGGCCATTCAGAAGCGTTGGGTGTCGGAAAGACGAATGGGTAAAACTCAATAGGGTCGTTTGGCTTCGCAACAAGGATCTTTGAGCCAAATCAACTCCTCATTTTATCGAGCCTGGCAAACAAGGTAATTCGAACCAAGGAATTAAACTAACGTGCTGGATATACAATAAAAGTAGTTAAGATGACTGGGCTGTTATTGTTGACTCCATAACAATTTTGTTTGCTGCAATGACACACAAGCAAAAGACAGACATCTGAAGTAAATTGGACTGACAGCCTTTCTAGGGAAATTACTTTAAGCACTCTACACTGAAAGACCAATTGCTGGAGTTCCAAGTCTTTTACAGTAGCCGCTGTTTTTAAACTGAACATAGACTATTCAGAAGCAACCGACTAAAATTTAAAGGCATTCGAATAATAAATGCCGCTGAAAAACCCATAAAGCAACTCGCGACACACAAGTGTCAGGTTCGCTTGGAGAAAGCAATTTACCAGGAATCATTGTGAAAAGTGTACAATTTGTATTGCAACTACCACGATAAAAATAATCAAATCACCATTTTTCTATTTCTGCTAATGTGGCAAGGTGAATAAGTGTACGAAGAAAAGTTAAAACATCGGTAGGTGCAAGCACATTAACGAAACAAATGACATTTTAATCACGTTAAGCAAAGTGAAAAAAAAATAATCTGAGAAGCACACAACTTACGCTCTTGCCAAGTCACTAAAAAATTGATCAGCGACGATGCGAACGCCCTTTTGAATGTGATTGAACTTGACAAGGAGGAATTGGGCAAGCGTTTCCACGAGCTCTTCTCGTTTGGCATCCATTGGCTACATGAGGCAAAATGATGTCGTAAATTAGGCTGCTACGATGCGGCAAACACAAAATAATGCACAAACAGAGAACTCGACGCGCTTAACTAAACAAATGGCATGTAATGCACACATCGAATGGACACCAAAACATAGGTGGAGAATTGTTTAGAGCCAAACTCCTACAACCATCTTCGGCGCAGTAAGGGTCATATTGAAGACAAAATTCATACATGATGATGGAAACTCGAAAGCTTCCATGGAAGCAGCAAAATCAATTACGACACTGATAAAAGTTCCTGCGCCGTGACTGAATGCAATAACGACTTGACAGCAAAGTTAATTACCCAAGGAAATAATGCGAAAATGATCGACACGATCATTAGGTTTAGATGCCCACTCGGAAAATCTCTGGTAACAATTGTCATACGATTGCCAAGGTTCCTAAACGAAGCCGCAACTCACTTATCGCCAATGGAATGCGTCGTAAAGACCTACTTGAGAATAGAAAACATCAGGCCATGGGCATTCCAACAATTATCATGGACGCCGATGACGAAACATAGTACTAATGAAAGATTCACACTACGGACCTTCCTCAAAAGCTCTCTTATTGCTTTATTGCCAGTTTCAAGGTTGTTTCGCCAAGGAATAGTAAAAAAATTACGGAGCAAGCGTATTCCAGGCAATCACGCCAGCACTTTCTCCTTGACTCATTGATCAGCTGCTTGCAAATGTGGGGCACGGCTTAGGCAAAACATGCTTACAAAAAGCGCTGGATGTAGAATCTGAGCTTCCGATTCAAAGAAAATTACTGCAAATTGAGACCCGCGGACAAGGGTGATGACCTCAGTGGATTAGGGGGTGCAAGCTAAGCTCCGAGGAGTGAACGAGGCCTCAGTTGTTCCTTTCAAAAGACTCGTGGCAACTAGGAATGCCTACCGCGATTTTGCGCATCGAATCGTAGACGAATAAATCTCCCCTAATTTGACTTCGTTACCGTCAAGAACATCGCATACCTGTGTGATTAGCTGCTTTGGTCACAAAATGTGGATGTGACTCAGAGTATGATGGCTAAAACGATCGAATCGACAGAGACCACGAATAACTGCCTTCCATGCTCATCTTGAACCGAACTCGGACGGTCTTCACTACCCAGGTGGACAACGGACCCCAAAGTCGGACAAAAACATTCTCAAGCAGCTAATAAAAACGCACAGATTGCTTACTTTTCTACTCAACAAAATAACCCCACCTTTTATGGGTAGTATAGTAGTGTCAATAATTTGAGCACTAATTTTTAAACAGTACCACCTTCGTTGTAATTTTTGCATGAGGTTTGTTTTTTTTAATCCTAACATTTAAGGTTAGGAACATCACAGCAGATCAACATCGAACCAAAACAGTCGATCTTAAACAAGCAGTTGAATATTACCTTTAAGTCTCTCACGAATTCAAATGCTAACAGATCTTTTTTTCGAGCATACACACATGATTACATGGGTTAGGCGTACTAAAATATGGTCTGGATATTTTACAATTTACAGACTGTTGAAACATACGAGCCATACTAACTCACAATAACCGTTAGCAATCAATTAAAAGTATCATTATCCAAGATCTACTTCAAAAGGCCCATAACCTGATTCGGCAAAATTTTTCACGTTTATCAGATCCAGTTCCAATTTTAATTTTAACGTCAGGTGTCCTGAGAAGGCGATGCCACACATGGCTTGGAGTCTTTTGTTTATGAAAGAAAGCCGGCGCCACCAGTGTATGCAAATGAGCCATAAAGTGTCTGCAAATAAGCGCGAGACTCATTGAATGCAAAAGATGCAGTTTTTTAATGACTTTGAATCATTTGGCAAAGGTGAGGCTATTAGAGTACCTGTGGTGAGTGTGTGAGTACTGACTAAAAGTGCAAGTATTTTTTGAGGAGGCCCTTGAAATGCAATCCACGATACAAAATCTAACTTTCAATTAGACCAAGAGCGACCTCCAACCACGAGCATACACAAAAGCGACGCTACACGAATAAAGAGCGACGATTTAATGTTTCTGCAAGACAGAATGTGAGCATTTACGCGCAATACAAAAATCGAGCTCAAAAAGAGGACTCACCATGTTACTGATTCGGAGTAGAAAGCGTTGGAAAACACGGACAGCCACTTGCATAATGCAGGCCCACATATCTGAAAAAAATTTGATTAAACAGTACTTCCACGCATTGTGGGGCACGCCCAGCAAAGTTGCTCCCTTTGTACTTTGGGAAAGTGAAATCGGTCAGTATTCTACACTCAGTTTACTGACTTTCAGCTTTTCGCGACAGCACGGATTCGGCAGCCACCCGCCCAGCCTTCGCTAGCGAGGCATCATGGACTATCACCTACCTACACGACACAATAAATAGCGGGAACTGCATTCGATAACTTGGGGTAGAGTTGGTTACACGGGTCGGTGAGATGGTTGGGCCCGAGGTTGTTTACTGAAACGCAATCCCGAGGTGCTATTGGTAAAACGAATACCGATTGTTTGCAAGACTGGCACGGAGGCGTTTACAACTGCTAGTGGGACAATTTGAAGGCGATCGGCATAGTGTTGCAATAAGATTACACGCGATCACTCTATTCAGCATAAATGATACTTCCACCACCGCTTGTACCTTTCTTAACTAACCGGTCACCCCGTGCACTTGACCTGTCGACTTACAACCGCGTAAGTAGTCGATCGTAAACGTCCTATTTCATGACACCTAACTTCAACTGATTAAGACCACTAACAGACATTGTCACCCTGCACGAATTCTTGTTTTACAAGTGTGCACACATTATTTAACTGGGCCGGTTCTCTGATCTTCAGCGAGTCGTCGCTGGGCCCAAATAAGCCCGTTGTTCTAAATTGGTTTTGAGTCCCAATTCAGGGCCTCAAAAAACCTTGAAAAACATTGTGAACATGATTCATCCGTTATAATTTACGCCGCTTTTTGCTCTATTTCAAAATTATTTAAAGAGAGTCGATTCAACAGGAAGACAAAGATGATGGCACTGGTGAGTCATGAAGGTATGATCTGACGACAGTATATGCGGCCTTAATAGAGAGAAAAAACGTTACATCAGTCAAGGTATAGGCGAGTAATGCCTCCAAATGATTCTCATTGTGGTAGGGAAATTCGGAGTATCTGGCTGTCGCGATTCGCAAACGGATAACGCCGTAGACGCAATACAAATGCGTCAAATGCACTTACCTGATTTATCAGTACGGATTGTGTTATCTTCAAGGTACTGGAAAGTTTTGTGAAAAGCCTCTGGGTCGTCGGAGTAGTCGATACTAAAAAAGCAAGAGGAGAATTACGAATAATTACTTCCAATTTTGGAGGAGAAACTATGCTACACCATGCTCTTCTATGGAATTACCATGGGAGATGGAAACCATGTGGTCCGAACAACTAGAAGAGATAATTTACAGTTACCCTTCGAGTAGAACGAGGTCAGGAAAATTATGCACTTAAGCAATTAAGGGAATGTCTTGTGAAGTATCTGACAACAATTCCTTCTAGATTATTGCAATGCACGACACACAGCTTGCCTCCGTTAAAAAAGCATAAGTCGTATTGACAGCTGAGAGAGTGAGAGACTAACCGAAGGGACTCCAATTGGTAGACCGACATGAGATAGGCGGACTGAGTGGCACTCATCAGCTTGATGCTCGCAGCGGTGGGTCTGTCTAGGCCACCCGATTTGGTAATTGGTGCCAAAAAGGTGCACAGCTGGTCCTTCAGATTTTGCTGAGCAACCTATGAGACAACTGGATGTTATTTTTGCCGAGATAATGATATTTCTCTGTTCTGCTCATCTTTGGTAGTTACGTTTTTCCAGTTTTTTTTTGTTACAGATCCGTATAAAAACATATGATCCACCACTTTCTTTTCGAATAACACCGTACACTCTTATGCCTTTAAATAGACTGCTGCGAACCAGCGGACCGCAAAGTCCGTCTACTTTATTCAATCGCATTTGTGGTCTGGTTTGCATTTTTCCTACATCTAACAACCACAGTTGTACACATTATTTACAAAATGGAATCTGTTTTTCATTTCTCTCGATATCCTTGAAGGCTGTGATGACAGGCTGCCAACACAAGGAGTGTATTACACTTTGTTTTCGGCAATCAAATTCAATTTAAAAAAAATATGATTCGGTAGCAGCACATGAATGTGTTGTGTGACATCGAATGCTGAAAATGGATGAGCAGAAAAGATGCGTGGCAATGAAAGAAGACAGAAAAGTGTGACGTAAAGCCTTTGAGGCCAATTAAAAAAAGGCAAAATTTGACAGGAAGAAACACCGGACAAAATCGGCGTGCAAGTATAGTATGAAAATTAACACCACCAGTTGAACTTGCTTGGGTCATATTTTTGGATTCCATGTACTGCAAATCGGAACGAAAAGGTTCACTACTGAGGAGAGTCGGAGATTTGGCCGCGATCTCCCGCAAACTCAAAAGCCAGTTAGCGGGGTCTGGCAAAAAACGCAATACATCGGATGGAAACGTGAGTCAAAGAAATGAACAAGTTTACATACATAGCACTGGAGACAACTAGTGCTACACAAGTACAAAGTGCACAAAGCCCAGGAGCAACAGCGCGACTAGATCAATGGCACCTTTTGTAAAGCCACTCCAAGAAATGAAGGAATTTTATTTGGCATGTGGGCATCTGGCCTACGTCACCCAAAAAGGAATACGAGTGTTTTTGATGGATCTTTATTGTGCTGATTGTGTAAAATAAGACAACCGTCGCGGTCAGGGCTAAAGTCTACGTGAGATGCTATCATCTAGAGTCGGGATAAAGATCCGCTTTACATAGGCACTTGAATAAATACGAATGTGGAGGCGGGAACAGCAAACATGTCAACTTAAATATTTAAATGACGCATTTTTCCTTTCGATCTTGTTACGCAAAAAAAACAGGCAATTTCGCCAATTAAATGAGTTAACATCTCAAAAATTGTCTCATCTGACAATCTGGAAAAAACCTTTTCGACGCAATTTTCACAAACTTCAATAATTTTCGATGTGAAGAAAATTTGTCCAATGAGCCGAAAAATTACTGGTAAATAAGTTGACATGTAATTCTTTAAACCAGTAGACCCAACATGTCTAAGGTGTAGTCACAAGTGTCGATCGGTGTGAATCCCGTAGAACTAGTACTAAAAGTTGTCAGTCATACGTAAATAGAACGATTGTTCCCACACATTTAACTATAAATCAATCGGAAACTTTCCTACTGTGCGGTCATACCAAAATTTCCCCATTATATGACGCCGTTCGACAATAGGACAACACAATAAAGATTGAGGCAAGGTGATGAATAACGTGGCCACCACATACCCCTCGATTTACCAATAACAAGATGGTTCATCAACAAACTTGATCTCAAGGATTTGGGTTTTTTAATAAGCGCAACGTCACTACGAGAAATATTTCACATATGAGAAGATTCAGCATATAATGCTATGGTTGAAGGAATAGTATTTAGGTTTTGAGAAAAATGACGAATGCTACCTGGGTTGGAGCACAGTGGAATAAATCATGCAAAAGAATACTACTCACTAGTATCGGATTGTAGAAAATCTCGAACGACACAGAAGAACCAAAAGTCCCGGAAAAGTTTCTGTAGGCGCACACTAGGGTTCGTTATTGGAGGTAAACGATGGAGGATCTGGTAATAAAAGCAGGGTCATCAAATCACTGCCTACCGAAATTTGGCAAGCCATCTAAGATTCATGTTAAAAGCTTGTATAGAATTATCAGTGGGATTAGCTCAGATTCGAAACAAGACTGGTTTTGCCGAAATAAGTTTGAAAACACCGCACACACAACTCATAACACCTGATTCACCACACCTACGAAGTGGGGAACTAAATAGCATATTTCTACTTGCATGTTTAAGGGAGTGATGTTGGAGAAATTTACATGTGTTTGGCTTAAGGGGGGGGGGGAAATGAATGACGTGGGGAGAATCAAACGAGCTTTGGTTAGACTCACCACCGCTATAACTGGAATAAGGCTTCCAACATAATAAGACGTTGAAACCTAGGAGGACAGAAAAAGCAAATCAAAGCGACTCAAAACACTTGGAGAATTCCACCCAGGTCAGACGGATCGTTGTGCGAAAAAATGACAATTGAATGCACGGGTGGAACTGGAAAACCGTCAACACTGGTAATTTCAAGGCACGGACTTGTCGGTTATAGAATTACCATGATTTAAGTAGACTTGAGAACCTCAATTAACAAGGAAATTCCGAGTTAAGCAGGATTGTAGTGTCTGGAAGTGTCCGACGGTTACTGAAGAATATCTTAAAGTCCACATAAATGCTAAGAACTCAGTAACTACATCGAGAGTATGAAGTACAATAAAAGGATAAGTGGCAATTTATGGGTTAATAGGAAAATTAAAAAGGCGATTGAAAACAAACCCACCGTTTCGCTACTCTTTAGATCCAATCTCAACTCCACATCGAGCTGAATAAAGTGCTCTAAGAGACGATTAAGTAAATCCAACAATTCTGCCTCTCCCTTCATCCAAGCGGCCATGCTGGCCAGTCCATTCACAACACAAAGAAACAGTCGCCTAAAAAGTAAAGCGAACAAACGACAGCATTCACCTATTACCTACAGATAACCGCAACTAGCTGTAAAACACCATTATCATCAACTTCCACTGTGGGATTGGTGGCGCTGCTGAATGAAAACTATGCTAGAAATTACGTTTTGGACCGACATTACGAATTATTTAGCACCAGATGTATCACTTTTGTTCTTAGGATAAAACTATGTTGGGCAATAAAAGCGATTGGGTTCTAAGTTAATCCTCCAGGGAAAGGAAATGAGCTACCGCTGGCTTAGTGTTTGGTCGTTATGCAGAGCGGAAATTAACATGGCAATAATAAAAAAATAACGCATACGTCCTATTTGTTTAAGCTTCAAAGATGAAAGCCACGTAAACACCGTAACCTGGTAACCTTATGAGCAGGAAACATCGAAACACGAGCATCGGCTAATGCGCGACAAAAACGCATGAATAACTAAGTAGACGTTCAAGTGTATCTACTCATAAAAGGCAAATATGCAACTTTAAAGAGAGCCATTGGTTTCGGGCCCATTTGCTGCTTGGCAGGTCAGAATGGTAGGGAATAAAGCGCAGCTCAAACAAGGACATTGTTAAGACGGGCTAGCAACTACAGAACCGCATAAAAATGAATAATTGGCGGAACCGTGCCATCTGTTAAAAGATCACAAATCACTTGAAGGGATTGGGTCAATTTAACATATTTTGCACCAAAACACAGTAGTAGTCATGAAAAAACGGAGAAACAGAAATAGTTTAGAGCACAGTAAGAGGAATCGATCCCGTATGAAAAGTCACTTTCATTAACAGTGCGACACATATTGACAGTATGAAATCAGAATTTCAAAGGGTGAGTGATGTATCTCGTCGTTGACGGGTTTTAGTATATGCATAAGGCCCAGAAATAGTTACCGCTGCGGTGTAGTGCAGGTGAAGAAATGTGCAAGCTCCTAGCACCGTTACTCAGTTCGTGAAATTTCAGCATCCTCTGAAGGGTGCGACGTAAAAACTTGGTTCTTATGAGTTTGCATTGACTTACTCATCGGAGGCATCAGGGATGGGACCGGATGAGAGGCAGAGTTTGGCGGATTTAACGCTACAATCCGTGAAGACGGCCATGATCTGATTGTAGACGGTTGGCTAGACAAGCAAATAAGGTAGTACAAGCCAATAGTGATTTGCAAATGAACCAACAAGTTTAAGGGAGATCATAAACCGTTATGCATTCTTTGGCCACGTTAAACACGATTCACTGACTGGTGCGTAACCTTATGTCTCGGCAGCCCTTTATACCTCATTCTAAGCTACAGCATGTGTATAAATCCAAGCAATATGGCGATTACAAATGTGGGAAGAACGAGAAAATTAACCAAGTGACTGTGACCAAGTGATGCACACGCGCTTGAAATCGCCTATTCACGATGATGACGATACCATTCAAGGAGGTGCGTAAAATGGTGAACAGGGTTTGTCAACTCCTAGATATGATGAATACATAGTGCTGCTTGTGCCTGGATTGTAACATCAGTCTTTCACATCACGACTGGCAGACGACGGCGTTCAACGATCTGTTTACCTCAGAATGACGGTCCCACAGTGCGAAGGCACCAAGCGACCCTCAAAGCGCCAAATATTCAGTCCGCAAAAAAGGTGGTACGACAGAGTAAAATAATTTACACAATGTAGAAAGTGCCGACATCGATAAAATGAGTAATGGAACAAAATTAGACTAAAGTTGGTTAACGTCAATTCAATGGAACAACAACTAACTTTTTGAAGTACAGATTATGATAATAGATAACAATTTATCCACAGGGGTTTGCAGGGTTGAACGGAAATTTTGGGGAATTTTATAATACCTAAATGCGTAAATAACAACTTTGTGGCGAGAGGCAACGTTTTTGATAAAAGCAATGACATATATTAGCCGGTGACTTACGCAGCCCGATATCACCATACACCCGCATTGGTCGATAATTTTTTCCGTAAGCTCCAAAGGAACTCTTGAAGCATTAAGACTCTGTTGAAAGACCTGGAGGATGAGTTCTTGTGTGTTGGGAATACTGGCCAACTCGACCCCCATTTGGCCGAGTGTGAGAATCACATTTTGGTAGATCAGATCTGTATCTCTGTCAAGGTCAAACAAAGAAGCATTACAAATGACAGGCATCTGCAAAGGTAAAGCAGTTTATATCCTACAACCATAACACAAATAATGTTCAATTAAGTAGGCGTTCGCAAAAAAGTTGAGGCTTCGAGGCCTATCATAGTGCGGATTTCTGATTCAGAGAGCTAGTCGGAAATTCAAAGATAAAAGTTAACAGAATAAGAACATTGTAAGTTCGATTTGCTCTTCTAGAACCCGCAGATCGAACGGCGTCATGAGTAAGACCGAGAATCATAAAACATGATAATGCACTAGATGGCAGAATCAGTACCTTCAAAAATTTAAGGACATTTCCAGAGGCTGACACTGACATCACATCAATTAAGGATACTTTGGTCTATAGATTAGAACTGCTAACACAAAAACAAGGAGGAATCACATCTTTGCTGCATGCACAAACAACGCACGATACCAACACTGCCCAGAACGCATTATTCGCACTTTTCACTACCGAAAGAAAAGAATCAAAAGATCGCTACTATTCCCGAGTCAGGGGTCACGTGAAGGCCTCTGCTGAATACGATTACAATGACATGAAAAAGCCTCTAAAGCGAGTCCAAGCAGTTACCAATTGCGATGGTAGGCGAAATGCCGGTGGTGGCGGGTAAATTCACTCATCAAGCGGAATAACAAGAAGGTTCAAGAAACTATGCAAATTTTGTTTCTCAAAAGTTTGATTAACCTGTCGTGATCTCGTCTCTTCACATCCACAACATTTGAAAAAACGGATCACTTAAGCACAATCACAGAAAATAGCCTCGAAGACAACTTTTTAACGAATGCGTGAATGTAGCAAAAGGATGTGGTTATATGCATCTATTAAAATAAAGAAAAAAATATCCATACACAGAACTCGTCATAGCATTTAACGGTTGAATTTGTACAACTTTCAAACCCAGATGATTCATGCTCGATTTTACTATTATCCACGCAAAACAAATACATGCACCTCAGATATGGCACATAAGCTCAACAAACTTGCCAAGTGCTAGTTTATTTGTACTTCGGGTATCTCAAACAATTCCCTCGATGTCAGGTCAAATTACTTAGACTGCTTCTGGTTAGGCATTCAAATATCGCAGAACAACAAGTGCACAACTAGGTCGGTATTTTATTACAAAGAAACATCAATTACACAGTTGGGAGAGACGCTTGAGAATAGCACCAATATCTGCTTATACGTTCAAGGCCACCTGCACAATGCCATCGTAGCCTGTGCTTACCTTATCAATGGAAAAAGCACTTATTAATATGCAAAAGTATGTGTCATTAAGTAGGTGATGAAAAATAGGTTTTGTTAAAAATCAGCCTGTAAATATTCGCACATTAATTCACACGAGAAATTATAATTTTTAGCTCTTACATATTTTCCTTATTTTAGACCAACAGGTGAGGTCGAATGTGAGTGAAATGACGAGCTTCATAGCTTCCCAAATATGCAAACAGTCAGCTAGATAACAACCACATAAAGTTCCCTTTCGGCAGTTCATTTGAACTATCAGAAGCACAAATGATTATAACTTTTTTTCTAGAAAATGAAAGAGATGTAACTGAGTAAAACGAGAAACAGAATCACAGGGAGGTCAGCGCAGACCGCTACAAAAGTGCCATGAATCACAGCACCAACAGTTCTAGTTAGAGCCTTTAGGGAGTTTGTGGCGAGGAAGGGTTTTGTAACAAACCGTTTCGGGTTTAAGTAAACTCTACCTGTCGTTTTCTGTTGTAGCGTTGTAAAACTTTCGCGAAAGCTCTGCAAGGAAACTCTCCACAAAGCTTCTGTTTGTAAGAAGAACCCTAAAGTGAAAAAAAAAGTAAAAATCAAAATCAACGGACAAAGTAGGAGCAGAACCTTCTGTATTATATACCAAATCAAAACAAAAAGAAAGTAATGAAAAACTCAGGGATAAAAAGAGGCAAAACTATCTTTACCAGTTTAATCGCAGGCTGAAATTATGGCGCTGTTTCTTTTGTGAACAGAGGTTGCATGAGTCATGCACATAATGAATATTACAAACATAAAAATCTATGCAAAAGACCTCAGTCATCGATTGGTGTACTTCCACGAAACCATTAAAGCCATAGTGAGATGAATGCATCGCATAGGCTTTTATGTCACAAAACGGACATCTTTGGTTGCTGTCCACAACAGACCGGGCATGTCGGATGTTCGGTAACAGCATTACTGCAATCGTGAACATTTGGAGATGACAACTTTCGTTAAGGCCACAAACGCTTATGCTGCACACTAGAAAAGAACTTTAGGCGCTTAATTAAACGTAGTCTTTGGCTAATTTACCAAATATCTGCACTGTATGAATATTGGTACGGCTCGTATGGTGTGGTGTGGGTAACGCACCCATAGGTTTATAAAAACTTGGTACGCACAACGCTTGTTTATGGTGGTGAATTTAGACAGTTGTTGCAATAAGAGCATGATTACCGGCAGAGACTCTGTATAGCGGCACCACGAATTCTCTCTAAGAGCTTTTGAGCGCGCTGGATGCGATTAGAATGTGTGCCCTGGTCCAAGGTCGCGGTTCGGGCCTGCGAGGGCGAAAGGTAAACAAACACATAAGACCCAAAATTAAACATGGGTGAAAATTGGACAAAATGACAGCAAAATGTCTAACGACATGGAAACAGTTAAAGGGGCTGGGAATCTATCGCAAAAGAGTTCCATGTGCACAGAAATACGAGTTAGGATTTACTTTACCTCGAAGATTGACTTAACTTGAAACGCTTCCGGCAATGCATGCACATTTCAGTACCCATTCAAACCAGAACTAAAAGAACGCAGAAGGGGAAGTCAGCATTACCCATAACTGTTTTCCGCATATTTGAGACTTTGCCACTCATTTGGTCGTAGCATCGCTAAGGTCACCCAATGACAGCCCTCACAGTGTTTACCTAGCTTGATCCACCTTAAACGAGGCAAATTTAGCGCAAGTATTGGTTTAGCATAAAATTAATTGGTTTCTGCCAAGTGTTCAAAGTGCAATTAACTAACACAAAAGTGGCAAAAGAGTACCTTAGTACTGACCGATGCGGTTGACTTCCGACTGCTCGTATGACGGTAGATGGTTCGGTTGAGTTTGCTCAACGTCGGACTCGGGTAGAGCAGAAATTCACTAAGGCAATCCAAAGTGGCCTTGGACAGATAAGGGATCTGCTGGGTGAGCTGACCCACGCAGTCAAGGACGACAACAAGCAATCCAGCGTGGGCGTTCGACTGCTGCTGCCGAGAGGCGCGGTGGATGGCGCTAAATTCGCCACGCATGATACCTACACCCCCGTTTAGGGTAGGGTCGAAATATGGCGACGGCGTCAACTCTCTTGGGCTTCCAATTGGTGGAGGCACTGCTGGGGCTGGTGGATCGATCCCAGATTTTATTCGCTCCGTAAGACGGTTTAGCAAACCCTCAGCGTCTACGGTGATAAAAAGAGGATCAAGTTGTGGGGATGATTGAAAAGCCCAAATAATTGCGATGATCGTCGATTAAAATAAATCAAAATGCGTAAGAAACACTAATAACTCGCTCATAGAACCCTTTGTCAAACAAATTTTACCGAAAAAGTTGATTTATTTCAAACCTATAAGCAGTCATGCATAGGCTAACAAATACGTGAAATAACTGATGTGTCAAGCGAGTTTCAATATCACTTGGTTGAAAAAATCATGAAGTAAAGAAGCATCCTAATTAGTCCTGACTGCAGCATGCGAAGAAGTTCAGTTTATGTGAAAAGTAGGGGGATGATAGTTCAAGCACACAAAGTACTCGAGGGCGATGCACTAGTTCGATCATGGGGTGGTAAATCACGAACTCTTTAGAACTATGATGATTACCGTTACTTATGGTTTAATGAACGAATGACTAGGCCCTGCAAATACGTAATGTGCAATCTTTGGTGAAGGCTAGGTACCATTATTCTCTGTTGTTGTCAGAGTGAGAATTTGGAGACAAGTGGCCAGAGAAGCAGTGACGAGCTCAAAATCGAACAGCTTCGCCGCCACAATATCCTCGTCAAGCCGCGGGGCTGCGAGCTGGGGCTGCGACCGACGTACTGACGGTATCGTCTCCCTGGCTACTTCAGGTGAATTCTGTTCAGGCAGGAAAAAGTTCCTGCTTACACCTCCACGGGGGGTGCCGGCTTCGGCAGTCTATGGGTAGAGTAGAGAAATAGAAATTTACTGAACAAAGTAGCTCCTTAACCAAATGTGCCTACTGTTCGACGTATCTGCAATAAATCCATAAGATTCACTGCGGTTTCATGACTAACGTCCACTGATAAGGCGATGGGCTTCAGTGGATTTACAGAAATAACAGGAGCTTACGCTTGGATTTTTGAAATATGCATAGTGCGTGGAATTGAACAAAAATTAGCTCTCTCAGGTGCATGGAAGCCGATAGGACAATTGATTGCATACTGATATGAGGTTAGAGGTCTGAGATTTATACGATTATTGGAGGAAGCAACGAAAAAGATAGGAAAAAGTCATCGTGAAGTCCGTTGTGTTTCAATTAATTTAAGGAATTTGCATTGGGAAAGGAGTAGAACTTTCCAAAGTAATGATTTGAACCAATTCAATAGGAAAGTCATCAAAGAAATACGCAAGTTACCGATGAACTGTACATATCAAGAGCCAAAGTAGTGAAATTACTACCCAACAGTTTGGACCTCAGTGTAATAGAAAACGCTTGTAGAAATGACAACTTTTTGAGGTCAGATTATTTGCCATTTCCTGACGGTGCATTGAAATGCAGCACAATTATGTGCACACAAAGTACTCGAGGGCGATGCACTAGTTCGATCATGGGTTGGTAAACCACGAACTCTTCAGGATTATGATGATTACTGTTACTTATGGTTTACTTAATGAATGACTAGGCCCTGTAAAAATGGTGGTTAATAAATCGAGAAGTGCCATCAGTACACAAGCAGACTTCAACGTGTATGAAGGAAGGATGACTAGAATTAAGCCACAAACCTCATTCGACAACGGCTGGTAATGCCCACCGAAATCGATGACTTGCGTTTGGTCGTGATGAATAGAGGCAGAATCAAGCATTGCCAAGGTACTTTCATCCTGACCATCTTCTAGACCGGAGGAAGTAGACATATTCCGAGTTTCTGAAGAAAGTTTGATTAACTTCTAATTACCTTTCCCCCCATATATCTCCCGACTCTGAGTAAGTGCCGCCGATCGTCGGGCAACCTGAGAAGCCAAATCAGCCGCTAGATTTATCTGTTCGACGTAGTAAGTGGAGTAGATATCCTCAATTATTGACTGAACAGTTGATATCAACTTTTCATTGAATTCTATTAAAGGTAAATAATGGAAATGAATAAGTGGTAGATTCGTTTAAATTTGTTCCGTGTCATATAAAAACTAGGCCACATCAAACATGACACTTTACTTTGTTTCCGGTTACGAAGAATGTCACGGAAAAGGAGAAGATAGCACAAACGAAAACAACTGCTGAAAGATCGATAGGGATAACCGGCTCCTCTCTGGCGACGCTATGGAACAAAAAAGCAACAAAAATGAAAGTCGTGTGTATTGGTGGGATAAACTGCTATTATCATTAATTTGCGGGTCAACCTTCACCCTTTAATGTACACCACACCAAATACGGACAAGCTACGCGGATTCGAGGACGGGCATGCTAGATGCCATCATGGAGATAAAGAAGCAATATTGTGGGTTGACAAATTTAACGAGCACGCATTTAAAAATGTCGATTATGAACGTCCACTGTCTAATATCAAACGCCATGTAAAGAAATTAATGACAAACAGAACATTGAAAACGCACCATTTATTGAAACAGGCAAATTGACTTCACAGACCTCGAATAATTCACTAAGTTCTAATTTTGTGCCTCTGAGCACGCAAAAATTTATAAAGGCAAAATTTTACTTTGGATTTGTTTATAATTTTCTAGGTTGTTTTAAAACTATCAGGATTCTGAAAGGACTTTCAGAGGGACTAAATTGGGTGGATAATTTAATCCTTACACAAATGAAACACTGAGTTGACATTGTTATGAACGTCATGTATATTCATGCAAAAGGTAATTTATCAATATTTCCCCAAACAACGCAACTCCGCTTCGCCAACGTAACTCGCACAACAAAGGTTGGCACTGACAACACTTCTTATTTAGGCAAAGTTGAACTTACACGCCAGTAGAGCGCGGCCAGAGCGTCCAGCCACTTAATAAGCCGCTCTTGAAGAAATCCAGTTGCCTAGGTGTGACAAAAATAGGCGAACAAATGGGGCGTTTAAATTGCGACGGTGTCACGACAAGGATTTCCGGGAGCAACGATTACCGCATTTAAAACCAATTCTGTCATTATTTTTGGTTCTAAAATTCCAGTTCACAACAAATTGCGAGGATGCGTCTGATTGGTTTTTCGGGGAGGTACCATGAAGTGCAGGCCACGCCTTCTTCCAGTGGATCCCCCACATGAGTGCTGCATTCATAGTTTCAGAAGCTACTGAAGAGTCTTGACCTTACACAAGAACCTTAGATTATTCTTTCACCGTTTCAGCCAAACTTGGCCAAAACACCAGTAGTTGCAGTGTAACCACAGTCACAGAAACACTTTTGGATAAACTGTTGCAAAAACGCAAAACTTCACCTAACAATCAAGAACATTTTAAGCTGGGCAAATTGTAAGTAAAATTTAAGTACCTAGCAGGCTATGGTGCCAATAGCTAAGTCCCATTAAATTGCACAGATTAAAAACTTGCACATGATAGAAACACCCAAGCCGAAACATACCATCTTAAGGATAACCTTCATGTGATTTGTTGAGAAGGTGGCCATGCAGAGATCTCCGCAACCATCATCCTCATCGGGAGTTAGAACCGCTCGGTGTGGTAATCGACTCCCGTAGACAGATGCAACCGTCCCCAAAAGATACTCACTGCCCTGACGGTGTAACCAACACTGACCAACTACAACATTCCGTCCAGCGTCTTTTAACCGTGGTCCATAAATAAAGGAGGATTGCTTGTCTGTCGATTGAAGTCTTTCTGATGTCGAGATTTCGTCCAGCAACGCATCTCCGTCTTCAGTTGGTCGAACCTTACCACAAAATTGGCACGGTGGCCAAGGGTTGTCTACAAATAAAGCGAATCAAATCAGTCATGTCGCTAGGTTCCGCTTCTACGTTCACACGTCCAAATTAAATCAGATTAATCATATTACAAACAAATTTCTAGACAATTTATAAATAAGCACCAGTTAAATAACCTTTAACTTTAGCTTAAAACGCAGTTCCAAAAGTAAATACCAGAAGTCAAATTAGACCATAACCCAAAAAATAAGTTGAATCGAAGATTAGACACAATTACTTCGTAGAATATTCAATTCGTTGAAACTGATATTAATCATTGCCGACGGCCATTAAAGTAAAGATATGGTGATTGGGGGCAATCGTCTAGCTACTTCAAAAAGCAATTTTAAAGGTGGGATCATTATGTGGTTAATTTATAATGATATTTAGGACCATTTCATCAATTCTCGTTCACATGAAGCCCTCAAGTAGGTGACACATCAATCCTGAGAAAACTAATAAAATGTATATTCTGAAAAGAAAACTAAGGTAAAGTTTAAGTAACGTTGTAGCAAAAAGCATTAATTGTACTTACGTTCTTGGTTACCTGCTTTGTTTTTACCAAGCTTGCACAGGAGAGGTTGTGGAATGATTGAGCGATAAGATGGAAGGAATCGTTTAATGACATCCAAATCCGTCGGATTTGATGCAAAAGAAGAAAATCCTTCCTCGTTGATTGAAGTAGAGGGGAAAAGGGCCGAAACGATGCTTGCATGACGACTACCAGGATTGAAAGCACGACCGAGGCCACGGAGAAGCCCTAGCAGGGAAGGTGCCAGAAAGAGACAGACGCGATCAATGCATACCCACTGGGCAGGACTCAGTAAAGATGATTCTGGCGGAGGCACAGCTGAAACACCGCCGATCTTTTGACGGATCAAGTTTGTCAATGTTTGGAAGGGCTCGATTAGCTGTTGGTAACTGTCTTCAAGAGCTGATATAAAACTCTGAATAGACTCCAAAATTGTTGTAATTATCTGAAATGAAAAAAAACAGCATACTAGTTATTTGTCAATGATTTTTAACTACATAGTTGGCTTCTCTAGTGAACTTTGGCTAGATTTTCTTTAATTGTTCTCAGTGCCTGCAGCCAAGATAGTGATTTTGACTACATGTGCCTATGACTTTCCAGAAACAACAAGTGTGCAATGAGAAGTCAGTTAAGAATTTCTGCTAACAAATCAAGAAGTGCTGTCAGTACAGACGGCCAAACGGGACGCTTAAATTACTCACATGCAGTAGCAAACAATATATATCTCTAATGAAAAGCAAAAAATTGGTGCCAACGAATTTACCTCTTCTCTTAACGGCAAATCATGAGAAAGTTTATGTTTGTAATCTGGGTAATTTTAATACCAACTCTTATGGATCGATGGACCATAGAGACGAAATTAGTATAATCTAGCAGAATTGGCACAAGATTCAGCCAAAACCACTATGCCAATAAATTAGAAACTAGGCATTGAAATGACTGATGCACAACAACAACAACAACAACAACGGTAAAGTGGGGAAGATTACAGCAATCATGACACACCTTGTCGAAGGAGGCCGGATGAAGGATAGCAACTTGGGTGAGAACACTCGAGAGACAAAACGCAAAGCACTCTGCGCTCGGCAGACCTGAATAGTGAAAATTAACTTGGGAAAAAAGAAGAACGCACGTTTGTACTTCCTTGACATCAATTCTGTAGGTGACATTGAGCATTTGACAAGTTGTTTTTGAACGTTCAATAACAATGGTAAAATTTTATCAACAAACTATGGAAGGTGAAAAAAAAGAAACTGGCATACTGTAAGGTCCGATTCAATGAGGTAGATGCCTAAACTCACAATAGCACATTGTCTATCCCCATTCAGAGTAAAACCCGCTTTGGCATCTGTCGGCAGACATAAAGTTTGCAAGCGTGACACCTAAAAGAAGAGAACATATGAAACACAAAAACGATTAACCAAATACCTCAACCACCAAATAAAATCTAAAAAACCAAAAGGCTTAAAAATTTTGGTAAAGTAATAAGACCGTGGACAATAAAAGTGGACCTCGGCAAAGTAATTCGTATTTTTATATATTTAACGAAGAAATTGAGTTTTAAGAAAGAACATACTAAATTCCAATCATTGCAACCGATAAAATTTCTAGCAAGGCATAAATAGGACGTTTCGGAGAGATGATCAAGGCAGTTACGCATTGTCTGTGTGGCGTCGGATTAGGGCGCAGACATATTGGACCACCTGGCCGCAGCCAATCCTGTGTCTCTCTGCAATCCAATGGCA
>UXSR01000512.1:0-29192 GCA_900604375.1 Mesocestoides corti
TATTTCGGTGGAATATGAAGAAGTCGTAATTATGCAACTGGCAGGCCTATCAAAACAAGCGCCAGTTTTGGACACGCAGAACGACTGGCCTGTGTCCACAAAACCCAGCACCAAAAGGCACTTAAGGCCTAAGTACACAATCACCATTTTTAAGGAATCACTTTACACATACTGAACAAGGCAAGTTGGTTACGTGATGTGCGGAATACCATAACGGGAACAACGCGATTATGAAAGGTAGAGAAATATGTATCCCTAAATTAACTGACGCGTTATTTTTGATTCCATAGATGCAAGAAATATTTTTGTCAAACAGTACGTTCAAATCAAGGGTCACATTAAAGGTAAAAAGTAAAACTACCAGGAGTAATATGCGGATAAAAAATATATTTAAGAACCATCTAAGGATTCGGCGAATCGAATAACCAGACGCATGCAGGTCGTATATGGATGAGCGGTGGTTGTAAGTTGGCTGAAAATACAACAGAACTAAAACATGATCAAATCAGTTTGAAACTATGCGTCACAAGACAAGCCCTCACGAGACCCTTGTTCAAGTCGCTTTTCATGTAGAACTTAGTAAATGTTTAAGAAAAAAAAACTATAATGCGTCTGATGATCCTTAGAACCCTTGACAGTAGTGAATGAGAAGAACATAGAGTGCTTCCCTAAATGTGTGGGAACGATTGAGTCGTCCACTTGCCTGCGTACCTAAAGTTCCTGTGTCTATGCAGAAAATTTGTTGTTGGTGATAGCAATTGCCGTAAACCTGCAAAATTGACTATTGCGAATGCCAAGTTGCTTAAATCAAAATTTGTTTCGATACGAATGGAGGTATTAATGGGGTTTTGATTCTAACATTTAGTCCAGCTATCAACATAAATTAATCACCCTCAATATTTAGATGGATTGTTTTTTTAAATAATTTGGGGCGTTATTTTACCCAAATCACTAAATATAATTTGAGAGAAAATGGCGATTAGTTAAAGGTCCAAAAAATTTCTATTAACACCTTGGATATCATGACATCAGTTTTCACAATGAACTTAAACGTGTCTCTGGATTGTTTACTTAAAGCAACTTAAAGCGGCAGCAAGCTAATGCTTTTGATAATAAAGGCGCAATCCGTTTCTTAACTGAAGCAACCAAACCATAGTTGTTGTGCTTGCTGCTCGTGTTGAAATTTTGGTAACCAATCACTTATGGAGAAAAAAGCGGAGTTAACTGGCTGTAGAACAGGTGAGAGGGAGATTAAATTTCGGACAGGCACTTTGGGCTTTAATCAAGGCATGAGTGAGATTAGAGTTTAACATAAGGGATGTCTATCCTTAACAAGGAAAAAGGAAAACAGTAAAAAGGATCGAGTATTGACTTATGAGGCGATAGTGAAGTCCATATAAGAGCAAAAAAGTAGTTTTATGAACACTTAATAGAGTCTAACATAAAACTAGAACGGTTGGCAATACACCATCCTATTGACTTTAAATAACTGATAATTAAAGATGTTCAGAAAAGCAAATAAGTGAAAGACAATATAATCAAACTAGCGGAAGCAAAATTCCTTGACAAGGTTACGTGAGGAACAATAATAGGCATTAAGTGTAACCTTATCACTAGAACAAAATAGCAGGAAACCATGTTAAAATAAAGCAAATTAAATGTTAAATGGGTGATAACTTTGGCGACTTACACCACAGAGACTGGTTCCAAATGACAATGGTTGAGGGATTAGAGAACCGAACAGCAATTTGTAGGACCCGACTTTATTTTTACGTGCTCCACTTGGAGAGGGTTCTGATCTTCTGACGCCGCCAATCCGTCGGTCGCAGACAAAGGAACCTGACCGGATACCACCTCACCCGTCCGAATGGGACTCCCTTCGTATGTTGGCGGATTTGAGCAATCCTTTGAAATTGACTCTGATTTAAGGAGTGGTTGTGAACCATTTGGAGAATGCGAGATACCGTTTTGGGATGGCTTTACGGAAGGATCATTTATAATGACCTAAACGGGGCAAATTTAAGATGATTGGCTATAACTATAAACCTGTGGTTATAATCGAGAAGGAACTGAAACCCCGAACGAATGCTAAATTCAGTTAATGAGGAGACACAGGATGGCATCAAACAAATTGATTCAGGAAGATAAAAAGATATTCAGTTTCGTTACAGTTTACTAGACCGAAACCTCCCAGACGACTTAAAAAAATCCAACTCTGCACAAGAGGGCTATACTGCAAACAACTTCATACATATGGACCTAAAATGATGTATTTCATAGGTTTGGCCAGTAATATACAATTGTATTCAGAAAACTTAGAAAAAAATTATAAGTCATAAACCAATAACCAGCAAGCACCTTATCACGCAATATGGTAGAATTCTTCAAAATATTTTCGGCTTCCCTACTGAGTTCGCCATCGGGTCGAAAAGGATTGGAACCCGTATCTGCAGACATGCCGAAAAAACTAACTCAATTTCTTTAAAATACCTCCCGACGGCCTGTGCATTAAAACATTTAAATTCAGTCAACTGGTGTGAACCAGTTTTAGCCACCTTAATTGTAACTTAATGTTCTAATAAAATGCAGGCATTTGATGACTTCTTAATTTAAACTGAATGCTCAAAAATGTTTATTTTGCTCAAGCTCCCATGTTTTACGTTCTGGCAGTTCAAATCAGTTTTGCGCAAACAAAAGTATTGAGCAAAGAGCAATGTTTAGTTTTGTCATATTTGTTTTTCAGGAAAAATATCAACTGGGAAAACTTTTGCATATTAGAAAATAATCAAGAGTCTGTTCATTGTCTGCATCTACACCTGCATTGCGGCTTACCATTGACATTTATAAGTAATAGGCAATCTGCTAATCAAAGCTACTGAAGATCAGAATCTTCAAAACAAGCTACTTTATCTTTAGCAGTTCTTGTAATAAATTGAAGATTTTGCTTTCTAAAGGCAAAAAATATCTGAATTTCAACCCGCATTGCCTAATTTAATTCATTTTCGTTGAAATCGTTACCCTCAAATATTGCACTTGAATAACAATTGCATGTATAATTTTTGTAGCGTCCCTTTCCTGGTTATCGCAACATGTTTTATTTAAACAGCTAAGAGTTTCTCGAAATAAACCATTAGGTGTATTTTTACAATTGCGACAAATGAGTTATTTGGCTCAGCTATGTTTGTTTGGGTAAACTGAAGACCAGTAGTATTAACAGTAATAAACCTACAAAACCGGTAATGTGGAAAGTTGTTGATGACTTTTAGTACCCATTAATCTGAAATGCTACCTTCCTATCATTGATGATTGTACATCTTTCAGTTTTATAATTCCTTGGTTCCCACATTATCAATTTTAAATCGATTTTTCACTTTTACTTTAGAAGAGCAGCGTAAAGGACTAAAAGGAATAGGAATGAAATAGGATATTTAAAGCTTTAAAATGCTGGAGATTCTTTGTTATGCAGATCTACACTAGATCAAGTATTCAAGGCAAAAATAGGGATTGGCTTCGAACGTTTAAGTAGTACTCTTTCAGCAAATAAGGATTTTTACTCTAGGTTGCTTGATATTGTAACCAGTGTTGTTCAAGTTTACCTGTGATCAACTAACCTTGCTGTTCGGTAGCCGAAGGATATATTTCCTTTTCCTAAACTAAAGCCCTAAGTCAAATCAGAGAAAAGTTACTAGATATAACGACTTCAGGGATGAGTAGTAATAATTGAAATAAAACTATGGGATTATACAATGTTGCATAGGCGGATCATTAATTTACAATGACAAAGATACCCGGGACTCTGCAAGACATCAGGCTTGAAGCTCTTAAAGCCTCAGACTGAAATTGAAAAGGTAGAAAGTGTGATGTCTGTTTTAAAGGCGCATAGACTTGTAGTGGACAGACAGCCACCTCGCGTGAGAGATGCGTGTACCATGGCCGAGTGTACCAATGACTCACCCTTTTTTGTTATTGGCCTCTGCGAACATTCGCCTGTACGCACGCGTACTCATACTCAGGCTAAGCCACTTGGATGTTTTGACATCAATAAACGTTGTGCTCTTCGTCGCTTCCTTTACTCCCTACTCGTGTTGTTACGGCCTGTTAACTAGAGGATTGTAAGGTAGTGCTAAATTCAGCTAGCCACTACTGACTTGCTTAACAAATCATTTGTTGTCAGGTATGGTAGAAACTTTCCGACTACTCATTTTATTCTCCCAAACTTTTATAAATAGATAACTTCCAATTCCTTCTGAAGTCTGCAAAGAAAGGTTTCTTTAGTATCCATACCGTTGTTCGGGAATTTGCTGAGCCTTTGGTGCTTTGCAGCCTATAAAAATACAGACCTAGCTTACCTGTAGGGTCAGCGTGAATCCTGCTTGAATGACACCACCGCGGTGCTAACTTGCAATTGGAAATGATATTACGGTTTTTGACAATAAGCTGAATTCTTCACATAGCCTGACTCGAAGTCATTTTTTACTTCAGAGGACTACAATGCAGTAATTTTACGCCGCAAACCCAACGATGCATTTATGCTTTTCTCTTATTCTAATAGCCATAATTGAACTTTAATGAATGAGCGCTAAGTCAAAATCCTCGTCCATCATAGCCAGAGTCCTTGCTGAATGATTAATATACATTACAGCTACCAGAGTTGTCGCTATCCCTTGAAATAACTTCGTCCTTAACCGCTTGGTTGATCACAGTTACAGACCTACTACTGAAATCACAGTCAATTATTTACACTCGAAGCTTGGCATCTGGGAACCGATAAAGTGTAAATAATTAGCGAATGAGGTGAGATGATTGTTAACGAGATGTCCCAACTTATTGGCGGCAGGTAGAAGGCCTGACAGGTTGCCAGAGTGTACAACCAACACAGGCTCTCCTTGTCCAAGTTCCGTCAATTGTCAGCTTTACCGACAGCATCGCGGAGTTTGCCTGGAAGCCTGAAAAACCAGACTTCTGCTCCGCAAATATGGTCTGGTGGAGCTGCAGAGGTATCTCAGAGCCTCCCTTATGCTCCCTAAAACCCTAAGGGTCGACATTTTAAAGAAGCCTTTCAAACCTTTGAACAGATATTCGGGAAAGGCTCTTCCTTGTTTGGTTTCCATTAACAATTTTTCAAACCCGTAATAGGAATTTGATGACTTCTTGGACCACTTAGTAGTGGTCAATCAGGAATGCGAGAGATGTTACTTTAACTCTCTGATAAAAGGCTAATTTAAATCAATAGTTCTTACTTACAGCCGTCAAGCGTCAACGTGTACTGACCCCAGAACGCAGTTGTTCCATCTTTTCGGGACGAATCATTTCGTGACGCTTAACGAGATTCTCACCGAGTATCTCAAACGAAGTAACATGCAGCAATCCTCCAAGATGGTCCAATCTGGTGTCTTAGGAGTCCTACAGTCTGTGCAGGTAAACTAGCCACCAAAACTCTCGATATGAATTTCCCGTTCACTCTCCAACTACCAAATCTGGGAGCGAGACAGACCGCCCAACTCACCCATGGAGAGCATAGGACACTTTGGGACCTGGCGCTTTGTCAGACTCTGCCTATACTATCAGCATCGGTGTCAGCAATGAAAGGTCATGGGTCACAAGGACGGATAATACCAGTCACTCCAAGCCATCAAGGGCAAGTGGAGCCTCTGCTTCTCCTGAAGTAGAGGCCAAAGTTCAAGCCAGCTGGACCTCAGCTGCTCACTACCGGTCTTGGCTCCTGACATTCAATAGCGGACAGCCTCCGATAAAACACTTCAGCAAATTACACGCTACGTCCAAGGGGGATGGTCTAAAAATTCCTTTGCAGGAGATCTCTAGTGGCGACGAGAGTTCCTTGGCGTTGTAGACGGCTGTTTTATGTGTGGAGAACGCGTTTTGCTCTATAAATCCCTTTGTTTACATCTTTTTCACTAATTTGCTTATGGGTTCCCTGACATTAGCAACATATATTCCGTTGCTTGCAATTGTACCATCTAGCTGCAAATGGATTAAATATCACTGCCTCTGATGCTAGCAGGCCTAAAAGAATGCCTAAAAGTTTTTGCCGTTCCTTGGTCACTGCCACAAAATCCTGATTTCTCATCCATATCGATATTGCAGAACCGGTCAGCGAGATTTCGTACCTTGTGTTTGTAGATGCCCCCTCAAAGTGTCTGTAGATAATTTCTACAAATTCTACCACCCCCAAGACAACAATTCACGCACTGCCGCAAATTTTCAATCAAGACGAATGTCCAGAAACCATCTTGTTAGACAATGGCTTCGAGTTAACTTAAATCAATTTTAGGAGCTCTGCAGGCAAAACGCCATCACGCGCATTCGACCAAGCCCTACCACCCTCAGTAAAACGGACAATCTTAACACTTTGCCGATACCTTGAAGAGGGCGTTGCTAAAGTCTTGTAAAGAAGGGACGATATCAATCGACACTCTACATAACCGCCTCCAAGTTCTCGTCCAACACTACATGAGTCTTCTTCGAACCGACAACCATGGATGGTAAATTCGGGTGTCGAATTCCGCTGTCTTCGTTTAATGCAGGACCCTGAAGACACCACTCATTGAATCTGGCACATAACCTGATATTGGGACAAAAATCTACGTTCGGGACTACTGATAGGGACATAATCCACGGTCATACGCTGACACCGCAAGGTCATGTTTGATGTGACGGTGGGTCAAGGCATGTGGTCAAAACATTGCAACTATCCTAGACGGGGAAAGGCTTCATGGAGCCGAATCCACAGTAAAGCAACCCTCAGGATTCGGTCTTCGACACCTTGTGGCTGCCAACACTAAAAGGACAACCAGACAGATATCAGTTAGCGGTGATCCTGTTATCACCTCCAAGACCGGTTAGTCGAAGACGAAGACAGCAAATGCTAATTCAGGTCGACCATAGGAAAAAAGCACGTTAAAATTCAAGGTTGAATGCTGCCGAGGTTTCAGAATCCTCAGAACTACATATTTAAGATTTACTTAATTTAACATTTTTTGCTATCTTTGGTGTTGTTTAATACCATTTTATATATCAATATCAACTTTCATCCTATCAGGCCATCCATCTTTGAGTGTGCCATTATTCTGAATTTCACACTAGGACTCTGACGCCATATGTAAGTGGGGCATCTGAACATGTACTCGGCCTCTCTACACGTGACAGACAAAGGGTGAGATCATTTAGGCTCAGTAAGCCGTAACACAAAGATGTCAAGTAGCTTGTGATCGGATCCTTTACCCCCGCGAATAATTTAAGTGCAGGTGAATCTGCGGTTCTGAGTAATTTGATGGACTTTCAAACAACGGCGACGGAACTTCCGCTTTTAAACCCTAGACCGCACTTTCTTGACCTTTACTTCAAAAAGGACAATGAGGCCAAGATGAACGATCATGTTGGTTTTAATCACTAATGTTCCACCTGTGTACACTTCGTTGGTAACTCTCCTGCTCACACCTTGATTTAATTGCTGATGAAATAAACTCAACAAAAACTAAAAACCTTTGGAACAATTGATTCCTTCGAGACGGCGAGTTGCTCTGATACGTCACGAACGGGTTGAAGGTGCCGAAAATATCGCAAAGAGATCAAATAAGCGATTGATGTCCTTTGGATCTCCCATATGGTAATGGTTGTTGTTACACCACGATTGTTGTAAATTTTAATTAGTTTCGCTGATGACAAAGAGTTGTGTTTTCTTTACGGTATCTATTATGAAGTAGTGTACTTGAAATTTATTGTCTGCATTCTTTTACCCGGTGTCGTAACTCATGCTAGTAACTTCTAAAAATAAACCGAATTCTTTGTCACTACTGCAAATAGGGTCCGTGCGGGATTCAGGTACATATGTTTTTTGCTTTTAGCTGTTTTGACTTCAACATCATTAGCGTGGGACTTATTTGAAGGAATCCCAGGGATCAATATTTAATGGGTATGTACTACTCCTGCAAGGTTTTCAAGATGGTAATTAATTGCGTGCATGAAATGCTTTGAATCACTGCTTGATTGTTCTGGAGAGCCATTTTAATAGTAACGCATAAGACAAAAGCTTCTCTTTATAAATTTTATGGTGCTCACCCCTTGACATCCCCTTAAGGCTAACAAGTACACGATGTATTGTTAACCATGTAGAATCGCGTTCCTCAGCCCTATCGACCCATATTCAACCACCTTCGTAGGTCACCCCTTCCAATACTCTCCCTTTTAGGAAACTAGCAATCTTAGAAACGGATCGCTGCTAAAGACAGCTTCATCTGTGCTCATCCATCTTGACCCATTGGATCAACGTCGTCCATGATTTATACAGGCGTGCAGATTCTGACGCGCCACTCTACCTTTGGTTGAAACAGTATGGGGGTCTGCATGAGGTCCTGTACTGAGAATGTGGGAATTGCGTTAGGCAAAGGTTTGTACATTGGTTCTCAGGGCGTGTGGTCCTGGTTGGGAGCTAAACCTAACACTGTGCCTGCTCAGAGATTCGCCCAACCGAGACGCAACCGTTTATGCGTCCTCCGTGTACGTATACGATAAGAGCATGCCCGATCTTGTGTGTACACAGACAACTGAATTGAGACATCCAATGAACGGTTGTGACTGGGCCCTGGTGTGCGTCAAGACCCATAATGTGAAAATTTGCAGGCATTTGTAAGCCCTAGGCCGCACTATAAAACACCAATCACGGAGACCGTAGCACACAACCACCATAATGCTAACAATACCGCACTGTTATGGCACACCCAGGCAAACGTAGTGATAAACAGACACGTAATTTTCGATAAACAGTATAACCAAACCAATTCATGCTTCCGGAAGGTTGACAAATCATTTAGTGTTTGTGGGTCTATTCCAGTCCAGGGGACATGAAAACGGTCAGATAATGGTCTGAAATTGACATTCGTAAGATAAGGAGACGTTTCATTGACATTTCATACTCCTTCAGTAGATGAGGTGGTACATTACTCGAAGCTATGCCGTTTCTAAGCTCAATTTGGAGGACTATAGTAAATCGATGACAACTACATCAGGAAACCCTAAGCAATAAGCTGCTGATTTGGATTTAAGCCAATGATAGTTGTCAACAAAGACCCAAACTGTAAGGTGCACTACCATAATTAGGTGCAAACATGTTAACATTATTAGTTAAAGAAAGGTTTCTCATTTTCTGATGGCATTTTCCCAGATTCGCATGATCACATTTGAAATATCTGAAAATATACCAAGTAATGCGCACACGATAATAGTTCAATTACAGACCCAGATTTAATTAATAATGAACATAAGTTTTTCTTTCTTTTCCTTATTCGTTGGTGGTCCTTTGAGTTTCATCTGTCTTGTCCCAATTTCTGTTTCTTGAAATTAGACATTTGGGCCTAAGATGACTGTTTCAAACATCCAAAGCACTCGGATCTTGTCAAGCCAACTACTTCTTGCACCCTAGGTCCTCGCTCATTAATGACATCTAGCAAAATAGTATTTAAATGCATATTTTAATGACAATCGGTTGCTTTATCTTAATAATCAGAATTAGCGGAGTGATCAACAAAAATACCTCTTAAACTTATTAGTTAGGCTCGTTGTCGCATACTGCTAAATCTGCAATTTTCGGGGATATTTTACAGTATCATAATATTAAACGGCAAGTTTATGAGTATACTTTTTGACAAATAAAAATGTCCTTGAAGTCTAAGTTGATCCACTAATTATCTAACCACCAGATCAATATAAAAAAAATCATAATTTCGAGCTTTTAGAAAAATCAATGTCCACAATTCAATCGATGCGTTTTCAGTTAGGTTGTATTGAAGTGATTATTTTTGTTGCAGTTCACATTCTCGTAGCAAATGTTGCAGCCTACGTTAACCTTCTCCAGTTGTCAGAAACCCTTCCTCCAGCCAATAAGTTTGACTTTTACCGGTTCACTTCATTTATTCACATGAATGAACCTAAGTACAAAAAACTTCGCTACGGATTTCCACCTGGTGTTTATGGATCATCACTTATACCAGTGACATTGTGGTTTGTACACTGGAGTCAATACAGACCTTTCCGTAAGTGTTTCATTTGTTAAAAATTCCAAAGTGAAGTCTTTGAATCATTTTCTTTAAAGCTCAATGTTCAATTATATACAAAAACAGACTGGGAGTGAATTACAGATATGGGACAGCGTTTGAATTTACTTCGTGGGGCTTTGTGGTGCTTGAGGTGTGTGAAAGGAATCAATAATGGGTCTGGTAATTTATGGCTAATCTAGAAAATGTACATCAATTAAGTTGGTCTCGGTTATAACCTTCAGCAAAATCTGCCTACTAAGGTTTTCTTCATTATCATTTTACGAAGTATGTGCTTATGAATTCATTATTTATATCCATTTATAACTGGCAAACTAGATAAAAAAGGGTCCTGATTTTTACCAATGAAAAAGGATAATTAAGTGTGCAACAAAACTGAAACCCGAGTCATTGCCTTAACGAAATTTTTAATGCTTGTTTTCAGTTTTTTTGGGAGGAATCGACATTTTCTACCAAATAACATGGCTGAAAGCATGTAATTCAAGATTCTTTAAAATTACTTCTGAAAATCAGCTAGTCCTGTCACATTGTGCTAAACTTCATTCGTATTTCAGTTATGATACCAAATTTCAGCACAATGGTGGCAATTCCCGTGGATTGGTTTCTGATTGTACGCTCCTGCGATGAAATTTTGCTTCCTCGATGCTCATGGGCCCATTTCATCAACTTCATGCAGCCACTACAGCTCGACTTACAACTAATTGAGCATTCTGGAACGGTGCCTGACGTTTCCAGAGAGAAAGACATCATTCCTTATTTATTTGGCAATTGCTGGCCAATAAGATCGGTTGAACAAGTTAGTCTTATCTACATCTACGCTGTTTGTACCGTGTACTGGAATGTTACTGGATTCGACAGAGAGGTAAATTGGTTTCCTTTAAAATTTATTCATTGTTTTTATCTAGATAGATTTAAAGTCTCGGCACATAATCTCTGTGTGATTTTTGAAGATGCTTTGAAACCCGAGAGGGTCCAACAAATTGTATTAAAACAAAGAAGAAACCTACTTAAAAAATCATTCAATGAAAGAACGCTAAAACAGAAAGTTGTGCTGCATTAACATGCTAGCGATCAAGGATTGCCAACCAATTTTATGATAAGTCGATGTAAACTAAATAAAGTAATTAGAAGATTCCATTCCAAAATTAGATAAAATTGGGTTACATTAGTTATACTCAAACTTACACTTACATGTAGGCAGTGTAAAAAAACTATTTTAAGTAGTTTTACACAAAAAAAATTTCTTGGCTTAATATAGTCCTCCGTTAAAAGCTTAGAAGTGGCGTAGCTTCATGCAATGTGCCGACTCATCAAACTTTAGTACAATTTACAGCATTATTCGAAATAATTTATTAGAAATTTTACAGCATAACATGACCGGGATTGTTTTGTAACCATCCCACAAACCAAGTTCCTCAGGGCAAATTACTTCCACGTTGCAGATCTGCCCTCAACCATGTGCATCGAGTCCCTGTTCCGGTTTATCGTTTGCAAGAGCCGGATCGTGTAAAGCCGTGGGAATACATGAACGCGACTTCGAGTGTGAGTGCAGTGAGGTGAGGTCGAGTTGTGGGACGATTCATGTCAGTAACCGATCAGTTGATCGCCTAAAGCACAAAAGTGCCCAAATTGGTCCAGATCGTGATTACAGTAGAAATCTAGCATTTGCTTGGATGCGCGTCTGAGTAATCCTAGCTAACCAACTGTCTCCTTATCAGTACACGGCTAAAAATATGGTATACTGAACAAATTTAAGGAAACCCAGAGCAGGGTTCATTGGCAAACAAGGCGTGGGTGCAAGAGTGTTTGCTCGAGCCCAAAAATTCATTGCGGTCTCAAATCAGAGTGGGGCTTGCACGTTATGCAGGACCCCACTGGGCACATTTTTGCTGGAGGTCTCGCCAGACACAGGAGTTTGTCTGTGCTTTTATAGAAACCACCAATCCTGGTAGTCTCGGATTTATTTCGATGACATTTGCGTATAAACAACTCCATGGCGTCACTAAGCGCTATTAAGCACGTGGACGTTCTCCTCTGTTTTCACGAGCCTTTCATAGCACGTACGTAGTGCCTCACCCCAACCATAAATCTGCTCCCACAACAATTCAGTGAATCGCCCTTGCCGAACCACGTCATACCTCTAGATGATGAATCCATTTACTAAGTGCCTGGTTTTATGAAGTTGCCATTGTTGACCGAATTCAGATGGTTGGTTTCTCTATTGAAGGGATTTACCTGGAACCGTAATACCTTCGCCTGTATTCCAGAAAGCCATTGTGAAAAAAAATGTCATCCAACACGCACCGCAACCTGTGAGCAAGATTTGAAATCGTGTAAGTAAATCGAAGTAATGCTAGGTAGGTAGAAGGGGCTTTGGGAACTCGGGAAGGATTTCAAACGTTATCTGGGTTTCTATGAATTCTTTTTATTGCACTGTTTTTAGCTACTGTGACATGCATCTGTCGTCTTGGTTATATGGGTCATGACTGTTCTGAGGTGCTGGATGCGTGCCTAGTCGGATCTGATGTTTATAACGCAGCTGAGGTGACAACAGGACCAATAATTCCACCCGGCCGAGAAGCATGCGAAGCGGAAAACAATTGCATTCCACAGTTGGGTACACCAGGCTTTAGTTGTGAATGTGATGAAAAGTTTGCAATGGACCGCGGAAGGTCCTTTGATAACTGTCTATCTCGAAGGGATCCATGTTCTAGCCGAATATGCATTGAGGGCACATGCATTGCCTCTGAGGTTAGTAGAATACAAGATTAGATTATAAACAACACCTCCACATAAATGCATATAGCTCAGCCAGTTCAGTCAATAACTTGGCGATACGATGCCTGTAAGAAGTTCTGTGTATCAATGGGTGTGCTGAGGGCGTCTTCTGACAACATGGTAGTGCTGATTTCGTTGAGTAGCATTCAACATTTCATGACGCACTTTTCGATCACACACAATGAACTTGCCCAGCTTACATGCGTCCCCATTTGGTGTTCTATCCAAAGCGCTGAGGGCACAACTACGAAGTAGAGACAAGTTGGACAATCTCGTCCATCGCAGCACGCTTATGTATACCGACAGGTTAGCGCGAGTGTCCCTGGGTCTTGATTTATATACAAGCACCTGGTGGTGGCTGTGAGCTCGGTGTTATCTATTACATGTCCAGCTGGTCCTTGGGTGTTTCCGTGGCACAGCGTCCTGGTTATTAACTCCACGCTTCATACTTGTGACGAATTGAGACAGAGCACGCACTCGTATTGGTTGGTGATATGTGAGGCAAAAAGAGGAACGTAATTTTACCATACAATCATCGGGCAATGTTGGGCATTTGTGCTGTTCAACTCCCATTTGTGTGCTTTCGCTCTAGGATGGTTCATGGAGCATGTGCGACTGTGAAGAAGGCTTCACGGGTGAACTGTGCAATGAGCCACTTGGTGCGTGGACCGCCTGGTCTGCATTGACGCCCTGTGAGCCTTACTGTGGTGAGCAGCGTCTTCGCCGGCGCGTTCGCGTCTGTTCAGGTGACCTTGAAGAGGACTGCATCGGAGCTGTTGAACATGTACGATTACATAGGACAAAACTGTTCGCCATCGGCGGTCTCACCTGTTAGTACACTATAGGCGAGCTTTTCTCGAACACCTAACCTATGCACAGCAGTTGTATGTGATCATCAAATTGTTACTGCAAGAAGACAACGTACTCATGAATGCGACCCAAGTTAAAACTTGGATAAAACAGCCATGCGCCAATTTCGGTTTGCTATTGATCTTCCAGGTGCTACCTGTGGGTAGGTGACAGGTCTGTCCAAATGGAAGATGCAAGTTGTGATCCAACCTGTTGTATTTTAATAGCATCAACTACAGTAGTCGAAGTAGCAGGTGTGAGCAGATAGGATGAAATATTTCTGTGTTAGAAAGATGCGAGTTAAGTTTGTTGTTTAGCAAATACATTGTCTGCAAGTTGCATTTTCGCAAACCACACTTTCTTGACCTAAAATGTACTAATGCGATGTCAGGCTGATTTGGCCACCATTTATAATCTGCGATAACGACATCGCAGACCACCTGTTGCGGTATGAGCTAACTCGACAAATGAAGTAAGCCACTCTGTCGTTCGCTTGGGAATATATTCCATGCGATTCCAATGAAATTAGCATCCCGTAATTGAACTGCGCACATTGTTGCACCAAGGTGCTCCTGCTTACTCTAGTGCTCCGTGACGGTATCCTGACTTGACTAGATTCTCGAGCGAATACCTATAATGCAGTGAATTAGTGACGACAGAGATAAACTTGCATAGCTTTCTCCAAGCTGATGTTTTAACTAGAGTACACTGAATATGTGAAATGTAAGAATTTCGTTCCTTCAAGGTGCAGTCTTGCCCAGCTGGCGAATCCTGCAAATTGGCATTTTCTTTGGGCGACACGGAGTGGCAGGACTTCTCCGACTGGTTCTGCCTCCTAATAGCATTAAGCGTTGTCTACGTAGGACTTCTTATGCTGGTATTTACCGTGTGTACACTCCTCAAACCTGTTCCGAAGACAGGGCAGGTATTCCGCTTCCCTCATTGAGCAAAACACAATATAACAGATCATTCAACCACAAAAAGTTTTGTTTTTCGGGTCACAGAAGGGTGTTTCAAAATGCTTGTGAAAGTTGTACAGTTCAGTTTACTTACAAACGCTAACATTAGAGCTCCTTAATATCGGGTGATTAGAAGATGTGAGAACGGCAAATATTCGCTCAATATGCATCCTGTCAAGCACACGCTCACACAAGTATTTCTGTCGACGCCGTTTTAGCGTTTTATTCATTCTCACATTAGCCAACATTGCAGCCTGCCATTTTGCTCCAACACTACTATTGGGCAATGTGCGCATATTATTCACCAACCAGACCGTTCTGTTTGGTGCCATTAGCAGAGGACAATTGGCGTACCCCGATGATTGACACCCGTAAGGTAATCCTCCTTTTCTTCTGATATTCACCGTTTCTGTTTTGACGAACAACTTGTGCTTTTTTCCAAAAAACCGTTCCTTTATGACCGACACGAAGCTGTCAACGTAATGACTGAAACAACATTAATGGACCCCGAAACCCAATCAATCACAACAATTTCCAATCGCTTAGATTATATGCCTTTGTTGCATGAGTGCGTGTGCGTGTGAATTATTACTGCTAACATGCTTGTGCACGCTCACGACTTCATTGTTGTTTGTAAGCCGAGCACCACTTCAGTCGGTTTGATAGCACTTTGGTCATGCGTGATAGCATTGTGAGAAGAAGATGAAGAGCACAGATGCCTTTGTGTTGACCTTCAATTCAAGGAAATCCACTGCCAAAACCTCCAAAGCCCCCTCCAATCCTGTGTTCATGTTTGTATGATTTAATCGGCCCACAATAATCACTGGAATTCGCCTCACATGTGAACTCCACGACGCACTGCAAAATTCATCTTAACACGTTTTTAGCATGGGGATATCAATGACAATAGGAAAGTCTTGCAAGAGTTTGCCACACCGAACATTTCCACCATCTGGAAATCGGCTTTAGGTGGCCCAGAGTTACTTACTGGAACAATCACGATGAGGGGGTGCACCAAGCTAATCGTTCACAGATCTTATGTACATTTGCTTAGAGTTGAAGTTCTGCCTATTTTCTAGTTGCATTCAATACATTCAAATGGATGCTCGTATGATTGTCGTTGTGATTCCACAGTCAAAATATGCGCTAGACTTGCGTACATGACGTGTATTTTTCGGCATGGAAGATGTAGCGAAGGTACTTTCGTTAGGTTTCGTCGTATTCACCAAATCTTTGTTTTTTTTTTTAATTTTGAAATAATAAGTCGTATTCAATAACTAGAGATTGTTTTAATCTTATGCATATGCATAACAACTGAATTATCTCAGTGTTCGCTGTGCAGTCGGAATCTACTTTTCTGGGCGCATTACATTTTTACCATTTGAGCCTCGTAGCATAAGTTGACTACACAATTACAGCATTCAAGTGGTCTGCTACACCGAGGACACATCGTTGCATGCACGAGTGTGAGCGGTGTTCTGTGCTTAATTGCGGTGTATGACTGGAGTGACCCCATCCTAATATTTCACTCTGATTTTGTCATCTAACAGTGATTGAGGCGATCATGGGCTTTGTCTTGGTACAGTGGCTGTCAGCTGTTGTCCGCACCGCGAAAACGCTGTTAAAAATTCAGCTAGTTACATTTCAAAACATGCATGTGAACCTCAAGAAGCTACGTGATTAATCACGAATAAGTGGACTGGTCCATAATGCGAGATTGAGGGTGACGTTAGTGGTTCGTCTGGGTTAAGGTATAGTATGTTTTAAACGAACTATGCAACCATCCTGAGGGATGTTGTAGATTTTGTTACTGTGTGGGTTTCGGTTAAGTTCCGCAATAAAAACGATACGCATTCGAAGAAAACGAAGAAAATCGGAGGTCGATAGTTGGAGTAGGCGTCAGAGGGATAGGGTTCAGGATGCAGAACTTTGAGTTGGATGCACTGGTGTGAGATTGAGAAATTTCGAGCGAAATCCCATGGTACTTTAAACATCCCAATTTCTGCTAGTACAACATGAAATGGGGATTCACCACCTACAGGTCTAATAATAATAGTAATTGCAGCAGTATTTGGTGTTGAGCATGTTAGATTATTTTGCATTCCATCTATCACCACCAGAAGCCACTAGGTGGAGGCTTGGGAAAATGGCACATTAGGGCGTCTTATGTCTGCCAAAAGGAATCTTTCCCATCAAGCGAGTATTGGCTCGCAGTTCTACTTGATACCCTGCATTAAATGAGTGTTGCAGGAGCCGTTGTAAGAAAAATATTGCCTAGTACCTACTAACGAATCTCTGATAAGCACATTTTGCGTTATTCTCTCTGTATACCTACCATAGCGTCCGCTATTGGAGCACTAATCATGATTTGATTCATTGATTTCACAAACACCACTTGAGTAGCATCATGAATGTGAGTGGCTTTCCAAAGGAACAGCGCGTTCGCCAATTAAGTGGGGCGCAATAGCTTGACCTTCAAAACAGCGAATAGATTAATTACGTAGCCGACATGCTGGCGGCGTTACCTACTATCCGTTACCTATAAGCAAACTGCAGCTTCCAGTATCACTGCTTCTCGTAATCGCCTCAGTCACCTACATTCGCCTGACATGAGTAAGGGGAAAAAGGTGCTTCTCCTTTGCGCAGAAGGGGTAGAGGAAATTGAGTACATATCGATTGCCAACATACTTATTCGATGTGGAGTGAGATTCGCACTTTTGCGTAAGTGAACCAATCCACTAGGTTCGTGTCGTGACAGCGGGTGTGGAGAGCTACCACGGTGTGAAGGGACGCCAGGGCCTCTACCTCCGACCCGACTTCGCCCTCAGCAAGGTGATGGAGCACAAATTCGATGGGGTCATTCTGCCTGGTGGGGAAGGCGCAGCACAGGCGTTTTCGGAGGTCAGTTTCACTTCGGTTTCCTCATTAAACAATTTTGCCTCAAATGTAAAAAATTATCAGAAGGTATCTCTGCCCATGAGTGAACGCATGCAGGAAAGAAAAAACAGAGATTAAGTACTAATTGGAAAATGTGAAAGTCGTTTTTGCAAAGAACCACGGCGATTGCTTGGGTCGTATTATTTGCGTCGATAGAGCTCTCCCTGTCCTGGCTACATTCGATCAGCAGGACCTTGTTTATCGTCGTCCTTTGTGAATTTCGGAGCCTACTGAGTGCGAACATTCGAGCAACCCATGTACACTAATATTGCGCACATGAAATTACTTTAGAACGCCACGGGGGCATTTACAGAAGTACTTACTACAGGTTGGGTATGGCTCTCTCATTGATGTACGCAAATGAGACTTGAAATCGCATGCATGGGAATGGTGCGGTAGATTTAAGGCAAAGTAATCGCAACGATAAGTTGGTTGGATAAAGCTAGGAATCCATTCAAGTGCTTTCATGTGGACAGATAAGTTGTCTTGCAGTTGAGGAAACAGTTATCGCTGAAAAGTTGGATCATAAACAGGTGTACAAGCGGAGAAACATCGCCGTGCTTTGCTAGATGGTTGTTTGCCTTTTGCACCATTGTCAGCGGTCCTAACTGTCAAATCCGTTAACGAAATGACGCGTTTTCATGTCACTCGGTTTCTAGAGCGAATATGTTGGACGCATCCTGAAAGAGCACTACGAACGTGGCTCCCTGGTTTGTGCGATTTGTGCATCCCCCCTGGCATTGCAGGCACATCGGATCGGGATAAACAAAAAGCTGACCTCATACCCCTGCCTCAAAAACAACCTCAAGGAGTTTTATGACTATCAAGACACGAAAGTAGTGGCCGACGGTAACCTGGTGACCAGTCAGGGGCCTGGAACGACCAACGTCTTTGCTCTCAAGATTGCTGAACTTCTGGTTGGGAAGAATGTGGCAAAGGAAGTTGCCGAGAACATGTTGATTTTCAATTAATTCACTTGCATTATTTTTTTGACAATTATGGCACTCGTAATTTAGGGACTTCTAGCTCTCAGCCCATCAGGCGGTGGTTTTTATACCGACTTCAGTCTGGAGCACGCTCAAAACGACTCCATGGTATTCAGCAGATCGTCTAACAGTCATTACGATATATACGTCTATACAGCGTATTTTCTTGCTTCCAACATTTAACAAGGCATGGTCCCGAGCCTTAATTCGCCTTTGCCTAGATTTGGCCACGTTGCACGCATTTCCCCATAACTAATTCGTGCTAGGTTCCATTGCAACTGATTGTTCGGAGCAACGATAGGGCCTTGTGTTGTTCTGTGATTCCGAAATTGTTATGAGCTAATACGCTAATAACACGAATTGTTGCAGAAAACCCGCCGGTTACTTCCATGGTCTGGAGGCAATTGGCGTGGAGGTGGCGTGCCGTAGGCAAACAAATCTGCCTAGATGGAACTGATCGCAGGTGTCGTTTGTAGAATACACGCTTGCTAAATGCTTTGAGCCATTAAGTGATGCACTAAGCTGTAGAGGTCCGTACGTGAACTCGAATCCACATCAGGACCCATGACATATGCAGAAGCTGAGTAATGTGAACTGAGAAAGTAGACCAAGGTCAGTAGAGCCTCGTTGTTTGTTCAGGTACGAACTACTGGCCTTCGTGTGTGTTAAAGTGTTTACATATATATGATCGACCAGTCGATATTCGTTTAAGTCCTCACGTATTGACTTTCGTTCATTATTTTAGTGTCAACTGAATGTTTGACACTTTGTCGAACAAAAGGCACAACCTTTAGTGGCTAAGTGAACAGCAGTTGAGCCTCCAGCGTCCTCGGTCTAGAACCTCTCTGGGTACATTGTGTCTTATTGTGGCACAGCAAATTGGTGATCCCGACGTGATTTGAGCACCTGTCCTTCTGATTTGGAGTCAGATGGTCGTTAACGCAGCCTTTCTGTTGTACCTGCCCTTATTAAACACTCCATCAAGTGGCTTTGGCCGTGTGATATTAGCGCGTGTTTAGTGGGTCTATCGACGTACTCTTGAGGCGGCAATGGAATCAGAAGTAGAGCTTAGACCTGTCCAAGCTAAGAAGGATTCTATTCACTTGGCTGTTAACCTTCGGGTTGTTACTTGTGCCAGCTCATTCAGATTACGCTTCTGGCTCTATTTCAATGAGTTCTCACCCCACCTTGTGCGGTGCTTACTAAAACCCGGAAACAGTCATTTCAGGCCACGCATTGCTATTAAGCAGTTCTTCCACAGTGCAGACTGACTAGTTTGGTAGCGTAGGCTTTAAGTGTGGGCACGTGTATGTTCAAGGTTGGGCCAAATTTTCGAAAAGCATTTTCAACAAATCGATTGAATGCCCTAGAGAAGTACATGTACACAATCAACTTCGGTTTTGTCTAACAATGCATGATAAGTTCTGCATGGCCTGTGCTTGAATTACCATCAGGATTTTGTGTCCCCGACTGCCCATCTAGAAGTCATTGGACAAATGGCTTAGTCATCATCGTCGTGCGCGTACTTTGCCGAGATTGTAGCCATAAATGGCTGGCTCCGAAACCGATCACTGTGGCCTCGTTGTCGGTGAGTGTGCAAGCGTCCAACAGCCTAAATCGAGGGTGTGATTACACGGGTCCACCGCGAGCACGCTACTTTTGTAACTACCTTCGCTGTAAATGGGCAAAGTAATCAGTACCATCACGACTTTATTAATTCAGGCACATTCACGAGTGGAATGTACCAGAACATTAATCAAATTTAGACGCGTAAGCAGAAATTGTATGGCGTCGGTTTTGTGATAGTTTTGGTCAGCTTTGTTATGTGTGTGTGTGTGTGCGTGCGTGCGTGCGTGCGTGTGTGCGTGTGTGCGTGCGTGTGTAGCCTTTGACTGCTGCACGTTCAACGTTACCGTTGGTGTCAAGGTGACTCGCCTGGTTTACTGGTTAAATTGTGACAAAATTCTGTAAATCTGTTTGGTCAAATTCGCGAGAGAGGTGATTTTGTGCACGCACAATTTCGGGCTACCACATTCCAATTGTTCTTCCATGTTTCAACTTTAGTACATATTCTTAATTATAAAGGCAACATTTCTTGCTTGACTGTTTGTGTAAATGTGGCCTCCGATTCACTCCGTCTGGTGTCATTTAACCAATCGACTTATCTTGACAAATAACTCCTCTTCAATTGAAATGTGTTTTATAGGAACCAGTCCCATGTCCTCATTAATTCCTACCAACACGCTACTTTTGAAATGCAAGCTGCTATGTAAAGGTTAGAAGTTGTGTTGCACTTCGGCTGAGATGTTTCAAATCGTTTAGTTGTTGCTCAGCTTGGGCTCCGTATCGCGTTGTACGGGTTTGGACGGCAATTCCTCTTTGTTCCACAAGAACGTGGCTATCATTTCCTTGCAAAGGTCTTTAGCCCCAATAATGAAGTACAAAATGAAAAAGTCCACGATTTTGACCTCATCCACCTTTGCCCCTGATCGTGGAACGGACAAATTTTGCGATCGACAGAGGAAACGTGGCCACTGAGAAAGCTCAACAGAAACGCTCCACAAATTTCAAAGTGGACATTTTGGCCTCATTGATTCACCCTGTTCCGGCTGTCCGACTGACTTCGATGACGACCCCTCGATTGCACAGTGGAAGCAAATGGACGCCAAAGCACGTGGGATTTGGCCAAGCCTATCAATCACAACTAACTGGCTATTCGTTGTCACCCGGATTCAGTGTGTAAGATTCAACGGCGATGGCGTGAATATCAATTGCATTAACAGATCACTCGAAACACCGGTGCTTTACAGTCGCGACCGATTTGCTTCCTCGTCACACACCTCCCCTGTCACTTTCGACCGCGTACCTTATCATTCTGACATTTGTGCATTTGCTAGCTCATCGGAATTCTATTGCTTAGCAGCCTCCATCGTTCATGTATCCTTCCTGCGCAATTCACCGACTTATAGTTGTTCACACGACTTTGTGTGCAATACGACCGGACAAACACAGCGGACACAAGTTGACATGATTTGTTGCGCTCCTCTCAACATTAAATGTGCAGCTATGGTGATGCGACTACCCCGCAAACACTTTTTCCTTCTTTAGTATCCACAGGAGCCGATAACAAAGATCGTGAAAAAATGACACATCCAAGCAAACACAATCGTTTATTCACCCCCTAGACTGGAATGCGTGTCTCAGCCAGAGTCAATGAGCAACAGTCAATTATTAGATTGATGTGCAATTAACTCGTGGCTAATAAGCAGCTATTTCAGCCCAGAGAATACTTGAGACGTGACTTTTATATCACTGTCTCACACGAAGCTCTAATGTTTTGGTTTCCGATGAACATCGGATGTCAGTGTTCCAAGTCAGTGAAGTCTTGATCGGATCTGTTAGATGAAACTGTCAACTTACTCTGAATGAGACAAATGCCTGATTGGTAATTTTGATGTAAACGTGATCTTCTTGTTTCCTTATTCTATTCCCATAAATTCGGGGTACTGTACTTGATTTGTGCAGTGGCGTTGTGGCCATCATTCAAACAGCACTCGCTCTTATGAGTATGAATGTTGCCAAAATCAATTTGAAATTCGTGCACTCCTGTCCAATTTGACGTACATGAAGTCGCGAACAATGTTTGTGATGGTGTCGCAATTTCATTGGTTCTATTCCAGGCTTTGGACCTCACCAGGCCTGGACACTTGTGTCTACTTCATTGTTTACAATTAAGTTGTCGAGACGGTCAGTTTGCTCTTTTAAGATGTCGACATTTGTCTATTTGTTGAAACACTTAACCTGTTTTTCTGTCTTTAGGAATGTCTTATATTTTGTTTGCACTGCTGACATTGTTTGATTTCGCTACAGGAGAATTTCAGTCGAGGAACCATTCAGGTATTAGTAAATCTTTTGCATATTTTATGTTTTCGTAAGTTCCGATTGAAGCATAAGTTTGCTTACATTGTCAACAATATGACATTAATGATTAAGTTGGATGGGAATGTATTGTAGAACTCAATTTAAAGACGAACTCTTGCGTTCTGAAGCCCGGTCAAAAGTTACTCAGTGTCCTCCCTGGCAATGGATGGGATAATTTGGTCAATGAAGAAAGAGGACTGACAACAAACAGGGAGCGCTACGAACTTTGTCGGGTTTCGTCTGATGGGGAATACCTAATTCCTGATGATATGAATATTGGTCAGTTGCAGATTTACCTCTTTACTAATTGTTTCACAATTTTACTTCGGCGTCTGGTTTAGTCCCTGTCAGGTCAAATTTAAAAATGAAATCCCGTCCACAGTTATGTGGGGTTGATTATCAACAGTGATAAAAAGCCTCTTGACCACCCAACTATTTCCAAAAGCAAACGGTTTTTCGAATTCAGGCCCACCGTTATTAAAGCCGAGTACACAAATGTTTTCGAGCATTTAAAATCAGACACCTTGAAATACTACTAAGACTTCGCACTGACAATGCGGAAAACATCCTCAATCAGGTAATGAAATAATGTTGCGCTCTTGTCATACCACTACTAAAAGTTGGAAATATGATTTATTTGCCTTGTGCGCGTTCACAACCAAGTTTTTAGGTCCAAGGCAATTCCTCGAGAGATTATTTATCTGACCTAAAGGAGTGGGCGTTAGTTCAAGGCATCAGGAGAGTTGATAAGCGAGAAAGTCGATACACAAACACTTTATGTGTGGAAGAGTCTTGAAAACGTGTCACTCCAGACACAGCGCCCTCTTTCATGAATCTTCCGTTTTTAACTACGACAAACGTGTAGCATTGACACTGGTATTTCCAGTTGATGACGACCTTAACGGTGAGCGCTTTATTATTTTTATAGAGCCAATTAGAAGTTCACAGATTGAGCTCTCTTCAGAGGTGTTTTCTCACTTTACAAACTACACTACACTTACTGCCTATTCTATGAATACTGCTACTGGTGTTAATTTTCATCTTGCTTCCATCAGTGGGGACTTCTCCTTTGAAAAAGAATCAGTCAGAAAAGCCGAGGTACGACCTCCTGCTACACTACTGTTGGTATATTTTTCTGCTATTTCACAAGCACTATTTAATTAGGCCCGCAAGGATAATTTTATTGTTAATTTGCACATGGACGTGAAAACGTGATTGTACAATGTGTATATCCATACATTTAAGCCTAATCAATCATTTTCATATTGTACGAACGAAGGAGATACCACCTTTAGCAAAACCCTGGTTTTTTTATCATAAAAATTCGCAATTATGCTCAATTAAAAAGTTAGTTTTGCTGCTCTTGGACACGACTGACCAGCAAAATTTGTGATAATCTTTCTATTCTGCCTGATTTGTCGTAGAATTCACACGATGGACTGACTGTGAGATCACAGTTACGACACCGCTGGTATACAGTCCATCAACTGCCTGACTCACAGCTCCATCCAAGATTTCGAAACAGACTGTTGGATGTTGCCGCTCACATTGAAAGAAGCAACATCACTGCTGCAGACGGAATTAGTTATTTTGGTTCATCAGATGTTGAGGACCTCGTCGGAAGTCGGAACGGCCGAAGAAAATCCGACAGCAGCAAAAGAGCTGTTTTTCGAGTAGCGGATAGTTTGAGTGCTGCATATTTGGCCGACTTAATTGTCAGGTTGGTGCATTGCTAAACAAAGACCGTGGTTATCAGTTTTAACTGCAACTTGGTTAAAGTGTTTGCATGATTTTTTGCGAGACTAGGCATGTTTAAGTTTTACAAAAATGCAACCAAAACAATTGTGTTTGTTTTTGCGCCCTTTTACATTGTTGAATAAAGCGTTGCTATCATATATGTTCTACGCAGATCATCTGACATTAGGAAAAACGAGTTGCCAGCGAGCATCTCGTCATACTTTAATTGACAATTTTGTGGTATTATTTAATGCAGAGCTCCACTAGTTGGGGTGGAGAAAGAAAATGCACATGATTAAATCATTCACAAGACCATAAACCTCTTGTAAAAGAGGTGGAATCAATACCAAATACGACTATTCAACTAAGAAGAAATATTCTTTGGCAAAAATACCTTTCTCGAAGTGACCATGGCTTGTTAAGATGTTTATTTATTTTTTAATCAGGGACTTTGGGACCCACAGCGTGGTGGCCATTGAAGCTGGTGCCCTTGTTGCCAAAATCGACAGTCTTTCAAGTTCTACCCGGAAAATGACCAACAATGAAAAACTGGGATTTGAAACGGCTGCTTCAGCTGCATTTGCTGGGTTCTTCAGCCTGAAAACATCAGCGAAATTTGGCGACAGTGAGAAATTAGTAAGTGTCATGATAAGAGTATATACCAACGCGTAGGCTTTGCAATATGAAAAGCCAGACAATTGGGATTTGTTAATTAATGCGAAATTTGAAAACTATAGCTGTAATAAGGATTTAAAAGGAATTTCAAGAACCTTAGTTTTATATTTCATTTCTGAGACTGAGGAATTCATTTCAACTTCTTCGTAACAAAACATTAGAGAAGGAAGACAAAACAGTACTTGTACTGTATTAGGGGAACTTTTTTTCATTTTCATGGAAAGAAACTGATTCACATTTACCAGTCCCTTATGTTTTCAAATAAACAAGTTTCCGATGTAATTTTTCAGGTTTGTAGGAACGCAGTGTCACCAATAATATTCGACTGGGATATTTTGATACACCCTAAAGCGCACATTGCCATCAAAATCGTTTGGCAATGGGCGAAGTAGCCTCAACGTGTGCCCTGACACGGGTAAATAATCACCGCCCCTGATCAGTAGTAGTTCCAGTACAAGCGGCATGCTTTTCATCTGGTCTAGATTAACACAAACCATGGTCTCCACAGTCAGTCTCAGTACATAAGTTTATATAAAGGCACTGAAAAATAAAAAGTAATATCTCCATGGTGAAGTCTGTAAGAATGCTAACCAACCATAAAAAAGATGTTGATAAATACTCAACAAAGAAATAATCCTACGAATACTATTTTACGGAAGTATATAGGTACCTACTACTAAAGTCGCTTGTATCGAAACACACAGGCCGTTTTTATCTTGAATTCAAATTCTCATTTTCAGCAGCAAAATATTTTAGATAGAGTGAAGCCGTAGTTCGTGATTGTTATTTACATGTAACTTAATACATTTTACAAAATTGTATCATTAGTGTGCAGTACAACTGAGTGGCATCTACTTTCTCTCATGCCATTTTCCAGCACTGTGGGAGCATTTACCAAATGAAACGATAAATTTTTCGGCGCACTTTGATGGATACCGTGCTAGAATCTTGCATTTTTTGATTTTTTTCCAGGAAAATATGTAACATTTATATCTAGGTCGAAAACTACAATTCGAAGGTGGCGTCGAGCATGGTGTTAAGTCACGGTGGGCCCAGTCTCAAAGCGAGCGAATTAAACCTCACAAATTGGGAAATGGGTCTTGAGGACAAACTTGTGGCAATAGATCGTCGCGGGAGGCCCATCTATGACCTCATCACCCCACGTGCATTGCCTGAGCTCAGCGAATCACTCATATTCCGTCTTGTTGGCGTCGTGAAAGCTGCCGTGGAACGCTACTATGCAGCGAACTCTATTGTTGGTAAATAAAATTAAAACTCGATTAAGGGAAACGAATAAAGTTAAACACCTTATTTTTACACATAATTAACGAGACAGTTGCGATTTAAGGTAATACCAAATTTCAGCTGATGCGGATGTTTCTGTGTACGCGGTTTGACGAACAACCCTCTGCTGATGGATCACAGGATTGAGCTTTGGTTGCTTTTGACCGGTGATTTTGTTTTCAATTCATTTGGTCAAATCTAATTTGTCCCTTTCGTTATCGATAAACCAAAACGCTTCTTACAGCGAAGAACTATCTCGAATACACAACTTGAACCAAACTCGAATGTTTTGCTTTATTTTATTGGTCTCCCGCATTATTAGTTGTACAGTAAGTGTCCCTAGGCCCCACAGCTATCTTCAAATATCCTTTTCATTGTCAATCACGTAACTTAGACCCATATATTAGTAATTTAGCGTTGAAGCTGTGTGTTGTTATTAATCTGTTCGTTTAATATGGAGTCATTATAATTGAAAATTTAGATTCTTTACGCGTAGCTCAACATTCTTCTTTGTAATGTTTAGGATGTCTTGATCCCCTGTCGATCTTCTACGACAATGCCGCCAACGTAGCCGCCGACCACTGTGAGGACACGCCCTTCCATGACACAACTGCAGACAGTGAGACCGCACAACTTCCATTCGGTGGCATCTACACTACATGTGAAGGTCCCCAAGACCTCTGCTCACATTATATAATTCCAAATCCTGCAACTGGTAATACAAGTTGTCCTGATGGTTACTGGTCTACTAAACTTCTTCCTCCGCAAGTTCGTTCCTGCGCAGTCAATTGCCAAAATCAAGGCGTGTTCCAGCAGCCAGATTGTGTCCACGAATGTGCAGTAACTCTGTCCTACTGGTGTGCTGTCAATCCAATGACCAACAACACTAAAAAAGAACTGGGTTTCCTATTTGGTGGTCTATATACTGACACTTCGACGAACCCGATCACTAATGCACAGACATGTCCCTTGTACTACGAGCCACTGCAACTAGGCCGGCGGATACGAGTCTGTGTTTCAACTGATCGGGAGTTTGGACGTCGATATTCCCTAGCCTTTGGCGGCTTCTATGCGTGTCAATCAGGTAACCCGCTGTACGATGTACTCTCGCTCAACACCACCACTTGGCAAAAAGTGCAGCAGGAAAAAAGAAAATTTTTTGGTGATCCGAAGAACACTCCAGTAGATGAATTAGCGCGAGGAAACGACAATGGTGAGAATTCGCCCTTGGTGTGGCCTAAGCAATGTCCCAATGGATATACTTCTCACATGGCTGCTATTGAAGATACATGTCTGGTAAATATCCCTGCATTGTAAAATTTTTGCGGTAGCTAAAATTTCTCCTCCAGTATTATATGCAATGAACATATCTTTCCACGCCTATATACTAATACTGACAAAGTAATTTCTTCCTGCGATCCAATGGATTTTATCAAAACATGCTAGTCATTGAAATTAGCACCAAATAAGCTTGGTTTAGGCCAACTTAATTGACTAGGATTCGGACCTGATCAAGAAGAATAGCAACTAGTGCAGTCTTGAAATGTGAAATTATTTATCGACTTCTGTGCCATTTCTACTCATGTGCAATAAGTGCTGCACTGGAGTCCCCAAGTGTGCATTTTGTGGTGATCAACGAAAATGTAGCCCAGTTGCACGGGAGCTGATACACTCACTAATGCTCACACCCGATTAGTATTTTTCAATGAGGTTCCGACCAAAGTATAACTGGACTGTGCCTTTTGCTCATGCCATTGCTACGTAAACATTTAACCCACTACTGCGTATGAATTTTTAGGTTAACTACTGCATCCCAGCCAACTCACTTAAAACAGTAAAGGAACGTCAACTCAAGAGACCTCCATTTATTCAGCTTGTGAGTTATAATTTCGCATTAACGACGAGTTATTTTGCACCCCTTACTTATTTAAATGCTTTATTGGTGTTTACGTCTTTGCAAATTCTGGAATTTCTAAAGTTTCGTTAAGACGGAATTCAAATGAACTCTGCTCTACCTATAGACAATACAACGCACTGCTTGTTAATTTAGCCTGAATTTGTGGACTCCGCAGTGGGGAAAGAATTTGAGGAAGCATATAATGGACCTCTACGCCTGGTTGACGCATCTTCTGGACGTGTTTATCAGAGAGATCATGGAGATTGGGTAATGGAGTCAAGGGAGGACGAAAGGACTAGCAATATCACTTCTGTGATCCAAATCTGCGCCGCTGTCATGGGCTCAGTGGTGCTGGTAATAGTTTTGGCTGTCATCATTCTTTACGTTAACAAGAGATTTGATTGCCGACGTCGCGACCCATGCAATCAGGAAGGGGTCATGGCAACATAGCATTAATGGATCCAGTTTACTTTAATCAATCGGACTAACATCAATCGCACAATGTTTCGTACGTTTTCAGATTACTAAAAAAGATATCATTATGACTTGCTTCAATTTACTAGCATTCAGGCCTGATCAAACTTTAAAGGCGACCTTGCATTTACGAATATTTAGATTTTTTAAAACATTTCGGTCCTCATTTAACAAACATTAGTTTCTCATTCATTATCGTGTTTTCTGATTAATTCTCTTATATTCACCCTCACTGAATTCATTTGCACTGTGCAAAGCAGCAGAAGTATCAAACGTCTTTTTAATAGACTAAACGGACTACACATTTCTGCTGTTTTTTACTGATGAGCACCTTTGCAGAGTTCAAGCCTACAGAGAGCAGCATATTCGACAATCTAACAGGCTTAAAAAAATTCATGATAGATATACATTTGCTGATTTGTGAATTGCAGTAATGTCGAATTGAGCAATTTGGCGAATAGGTAATGCAGCCAATTATGCACCCAAATATCGTACCGGTATAAAGTATCACAAACCTGCCTAATACATCATCAAAAATGTCTATTCTCATAAGAGCGAGTGCTGTTTGAATGATGGCCACAACGCCACTGCACAAATCAAGTACAGTACCCCGAATTTATGGGAA
>UXSR01000513.1:0-29190 GCA_900604375.1 Mesocestoides corti
CGCAATTCCATAATGCACTGCAACTTCAACCGATTTTCTCGTTTTGTTTAGATCGTGACGGAAATGTTCATGAATTTGTTGCAGCATCAGAATCTAGTGTGAGCACAGCAAATTTAACAATTCATTTCCAAACATGAACGACGGATCCTCTTACCCATTTTTTTACCTCAGGTGTTGACACTTGAGTCGTTTACATGGGAACCGATTTTCACCATTCAAAACGTTGCCTTCCTACAACTTGCAGTGCTGCATAAACAGCCTTCTTGCAATTGGAGGTGCTTACAACGATCGTTTGACTGGTATTGACATCGAATTAAATTAAATGAAGTTTGTAATGACTTAAACACGCTTCTCGTAAAAACTGATTGAGTGAGGTTGAATTGAAAATAATTATTTTCTAATAAACGACGAGAAAGATAGGTTGGAAGAGTGTAGTGAAACAAACGTAATGCAGTGCGGGGTTGTTGGTGGATCACACTGATTTTAGCGATCTGTTCCAATTAGGAAATTACACTTTCTGAATAATTTTGCTACGGGCGACTGGTAAGTATTCGAAATGCTCCCACCTTGACACTGATGGCGGCCTCTCCACATTTTTAGTTCACACTTTTGCAACGCGCCTCGGAGATGTATCTTGAGGTCTTTTCACAACTGAGCACTAGTCTTAGTACTACTAATTGCACGCTTCGTGGGACACAACGTCGGCACCAAGCACACTACAAACTGATTTGCGTGCTTTAGAAGCACTTAATCCTTTTGGAATTCGCATAAATTGCATTGTAATCGTGTGTGCCGTTTACCAGTTACCATCGTAAAATCTTCCATCTTGAGAGGTTATTCAGCCCAAGAAGAATTACCGTTCAGTATCCTGTAACCTCGCGTCTGAACCTATCAAAACCACAAAAAAACCCCGGAAATATTTCCATTTTAAGTGAATAGATTTAGTATCGAAGTACAACTCTGCACAACTTAGGTTTTACACCTTATAATTACCTCGAATTCAACTGCGTCAATAACTGCTGAATAAAGCGCTTTCTTCATTGAAATGTCACGCTGACCGACATGACATCTGACTTAAGGCATGCTGGACATGCTGCTTATAAGTTGAATGAAAATTGATCAAATTACCATTAATATATTAGATTTTGGTCAAATCGTGTTGCAATTGCATCCAGGAATATATTTTATGAGCAAGTAGGCCTTTCCTTTGAGGCATGTTCTGAAAATCATCGAAGCACGCAGAACGTGAGTACGCCTTCATTCTTGTAAGTCCAGGCCTATAATTGTGAGCGAAAGGGAGTGTTCCTATATTTTACCGAAGCACCAAGACGATGGCATTTAGTGAATTTGCATTGGATTGTACTCGATTATCTTAAAGTGGTTGGGTCACAGCGCGTCAGTGGCTACTGCGACAAGCGTTTTGACCAATCACGTTAGTCTTGATGTGATTGGCTTTGCCTGCATCTCTGAGTCTCATGGATTCGCGATTTGGTCCAATCAGATTTTATGTTCAGGCTATGTTTCTTGATAATTACTGTTATGCAAAATAATAGCAAAGAGAACACTTGTAATATTCGATAGAAATGAAATATCAAAGGAGAGAGATAGAGTATTAGAAATTGTGCAGAATATGCTTGACTTAGATTCAAATGAAAGAGCAATTCCCTGGTGCTTGCATAATTAGAACCTTCACTTGATTCGTGACTTATTGATGGTTTCTCAATTAGTTTATTTAGAAGTAAATCCTTCTATCACCGACGTTGGCACTGGCTTGTGAACTAATTCTTGAATGTGGTATTGTATACTACTAACAGTGGGCAATCCGTGCGTCGAATCGAATACTAGTACAACTGATGGGATGTTACGAAAATTTACAAATTGGAGGGTTCCTTTAGTAGTTTTGTGCTCAAAATTCGTTCAAAGCTACTGCAGGTGCATGTTTAACCCAACTACTGCGCTTATATAATACGCAGCAGGTTTTTTGGTAACGTTGGATAGTTTTGATTTTGCAATCTTCAGTTAATGATTAACTGACATGATTGATTTTGTGTGGGCGCAGCCACGGTGTGTAGAACAGTGCCGACACCCTAAGAACTTGCACACCCTGTGTACAGTTGTGAACCAGTTAATTAATTCCACCTGAGACGTGGTATTAGCATGTTACATTTCTCCCTTTTACAAACTGATGCACACCTAAATCTAGAACCAGGACCCGCTACAATTTGGCTTGTATGACTTTTCTTCCAATGCCCCAATCGGTTGTGTGTGCTGCTCTAGCAACACCTGTCAAATCGGCTGAAGAGCAGATGCCACCAGTGAGAACTCGGATAGATAGTTATGTGGAGAATATGCCGTTTGTAATTCCGGCACATATTTGAATGCAATTTGTCGTCAAATCGTGTTGCAATTGTATCCAGGAATGTATTCTGGGGAGCAAGTAAGCCTTTCCTTTGAGGCATGTTCTGACAATCATTGAAGCGCGCAGGATGTGTGAACGCCTAGCATCTTGTAAATCCAGGCCAATAATTTTTACTGAAAGGGACTATTCTTATGACTTACAGTAGTACCAAGGCGATGTCAGTTACTAAATTCGCATTGGATTGTACACGATTATCTTAAAGTGATTTGGTCACGGTGCGTCAGTGGCTACTGCGACAGGCGATTTGACCAATCACGTTAGCCTTGATGTGATTGGCTTCGCCTGCACTCTGCGTCTCAGGGATTCGCGATTTGGTCCAATCAGATTTTGTGTACAGGTTAGTTTTCTTAATAATTAGTGTTTTGCAAAATAATAGCAAAGAGAAGACTTGCAATATTCGATAGAATAAAACTGCCACAGGAGAGAAATCACTTTAGTACGTTTGTGCCTAAAATTGTTCCAAACTGCCACAGATGAATGTTCAACTCAACTACTACAATCTGAAAAATGTGCAGATGTTTAATGACAGGCCGACAATCCTCTACGGTAATTAGTGCTGTTTCAAGAAAACGACTCTTACAGGCATACGCTTTATCCGAAAATGTAATTGCTGTCACACAAATCACATTAGCCTTGCAGTCACCAAAAGTAGAACTGCTGATGGGAAATCCTACTGGTTGCGAAAACCAGACCCATTTCTGACGTGCCATAGCTCCATGTCTAGCTAATCGAAGCCATATCTAATCTGTTAATCGAGACAAAACGTGCGTTAGTTGTGCTGTACATGAAGTGGCAGCAGGTGGCTCACGACCGTTGGGAATATCATCACCAGATGTTGCCGCTAAACTGGATTTGCTGACGACTTTAAGCAGAAAACAAATATCAATTACACATGAAAGACACGCGATCCGGAGACGGTCTTGTTAAGTATATATGAGCATCATTTGTCCTAGTGTAGTGGTTTAATTAAAATTAAACCACTGCTATTCATGTCAACAAGAAGAGCTTAGATATGCAACTAGTTCTAAAAGACAACATGTGTTATAAATACGTGCCTCTGATCCTAACGTTTGCTCATATTCGACCGCTTTTATTTTGCAATCTCCAGTTAATGATTGACTGATATGAGCAATTTTGTGTGGGCGCAGATAAGGTGTGTAGAACAGTGCCGACACACCAAGAACTTGACCACTCTGTGTACAAACGTCTTCCAATTAATCCCACCTGAGGTGTGGTGTAATAATGTCACGTTTCTTCCTTTTACAAACTGATACGCAACTTGACCTGGAACCAGAATCCAGTTAAGTTTGGCTTGTACAAATCTCCTTCCGATACCCCAACCAGTCGTGTGTGCTGCCCTAGCAACACCTGTCAAGTGCACCTAAGAGCAAGTGCCACCGATGAGCACTGGGATAGATAGTCATGTGGAGAATATGTCCTTTGACATTCTGTCATATATTTGAATGCAAATTGAAGGAAGTGCATTCACTACAATCATTGTGCGAGAATATTCTGGTGTGGTGGCCCCAATAAGAGGATCAAGCTTACCATTCAGAGACAGGGCTGGAGTGTTTAACACCACACCTAGATTGGAAAGAAATGTGCGAAGATTTCAGAAAATCCCCACATAAATGACTGGTGCTGCTCGGATCTGCTACTCTGCTTGTGCCTGTATTTAGTGTCAATATTAAGCGGATCTTTCGCCGACAAACTCTTTAACGGTCCACTAAACGGTAGTTTAACGAAATTTCCTGATGTCCTATGAAGCTACTTCTGTAAATCACTGAGTACATTGGAATCAGCAGTGACAGTGTCATCTCAAATTTCGTAATTTAACTTTAAGAGGTATTATTCTTCATTTTCAACAATTGTGCTATCCGAGGATTCAAGCCTACCTCCTGCTTGTCACTCAAAAAAATGTTGTATTGTGTTTGCAGCACATTTCATGCATCTAACTTTGGATGTCACGTTGCAGGCTCGATGATTCATGCCTGTTTGCGTAAACGCAGATACCTCTCGATTCCGGTGGAATGCAGCAATTATGAAAGGCAGTGAGAGCCACAGCACACTGAGGGATCACTGCTTATCCCACTCGACGCATTACAAATTCGCTGCCTCACAAGATGAGTCCTCTTGTCTGCTGGATGTGTTTTACATTGAGAAAACCCTACTGCCTTTTTCGGAGAGCAAGTATGCATGGCCTTCCGCCGGAAAAAGCGTCAGTCACAATCTAAAATGTATTCAATTGCCTCACTTTCTTTTCGATTATAGGGCACCCATGGCAAATGCGGCTTATGATTACTTGAAAAATGCACAAGTATACTTGTACTCAGACGTAATTCCCAACAAACACATCACTAAATGTTTGCGGATACAGCTCATCTTGCCGCTGGTTGAACAATTGGCACTACGTAGAAATATCAATGCAATCAGGTCGTATAGGTGGCAATTGGCCAACCTGTGAATGACTAACGTGTAAGTTTGCTTTCACGACATTTTCATCCCAAACGAAATTCGCCAATTGTAGAACCCACAGACACTTAACGTACTTGAAAGCCACTAGCAGACCAAGACATGGCTCACTTTCTGCCTTTGTTGGTCAGGCAGACAGCGTCCACTTGCCTGCCACACGACTAAAATAACACGCGTTTTCTGTTGGAAAGCAGACGACATTACATTCAAGTTGCTAAAAATTCACGTCACTTCATGAGATACAAACGAAATTATATGATATTATTTTTTCACGAGTTGATTGACTTGGCACTCACGCAGGTCTTGTAAGAACACTCTGAAGATTTTTGGAAAGCCAAGTTGGTTCGTCTTATTACTATGAAATTATATAGAGCACCAACTTATTCCTTCTTACCATTGGAATGCTGGCTTTCTAAACAAGCATGGTATTTATGCGTTTTTAGTAGAATTTAAACGCCTTGCGTATGTTAATCCCTAAATATATCGTGTTCATTAAGAATTTGATATTTAGATTCTATAGAATGATACTAAACTGCATTAGGCCCACAAAAAGAAATGTTTGCATCTGCTGCAAATGTTCCAACACTGGCACCCCCTAGCATAATAATACCAGGGCTAAGATGCAATTAAGTGCGCGACAGAGAACAGAATCAGAAAGGTTGAGTGGATTGTATTGTAGTTATTTTGTGTGCTTAATCCAGTAGCGTCCTCCCGTGATAGAAATCGAATGCTGCGAGCGCCAATCACGCACAGCCCGCTCGTGTTGGCGGTCGACTATCAGCTTATTCATTACTGCATTGTTGACGCTAACCCAACTAGGCTAAGCGTAAGCAGACCATTGAGAGTAACACTTGTCGGATTTTAAGCAGTTCAAGTTTGAGTTGAGATCACACTTGTGAATTTGTTCATGTGGTGTTTTCTACACTTGCCGATTTCTCATTCTCAATTCGTGGAATCCACCATCGTATCTGCAAGAGACGATTTCAGTAAATGAATTTTTGCAAAATGTATTGGTTTAGTGCTAGACGGCTCTCTAATATTGTCAAATTACACTAAACTACCCACAGGACTCTGCAGCAGTTTAGTCACCAAACAAACACTTCCACATAAAGCTTAACACTGCTAGAGCCGCACTGCCTGTGTTTCATCTGATGCCAATAGGCATTAAAGTAATGTATCGTGTGGTGTTCTTCTGAGTACAAAGTGTGTCTGGAGCAAATATTTGCCGTTTTGCACAGCCAAACAGGCTAAATCTCTTTTGGATTTGATAAGGTGCATTCTGTTAGCCTGTCGTAACATCTGCACCGGGTACCTGAAATCGACGAAATTGGCTTCACCACGAAATGCAAAACCGACAAAATGCCTTCTTCACGCTTGCAACATTTCCAATCACGCATGCCGCTGACTGACGCCTGGTGGTTAATTGCACACGCATCGGTTTGATCGTGTTTTTTGCAGTAATACATCGATATCACAAATCGACAAATTCCACTAGTATGTGGTGTATTGCAGTAAGTTCCGCAAACTTGCCACGTGGTGTTTACCAAAACCAGATCACGACTCTTGCATTTAACTGCTTCTAAGCGCCTTCAAACCGAGACAAGGCAGGCACGTTTGAGCGTGTTGTGGGCCTCGTCATTTTGTCTTGAACCACGCTGAAGCCACTGTGTCAATCTACGCCGATAACACTCACTGACTGCAAAAAAGCGACACTTGGTTGACCTGTCACCTGTTTCGCCTCACTTTCCAGGGTTAGTAAGGGCTGTAGGGCAGTGCTAACAAATTCACTGCTTCTTGCAAAAACCGTCAAATGAAACCACTCTATTTTTGACTTCATTGATGAGTAATTTCTGTCAAGTGTATGACATCCTTCTTTTCCGTTGGCAATGGCTGAACCTACTGCTGTACACTATCGTTCTGACAAACCCGGTTGGTCGTCTTTTTGTCCTACAGTCCCAACACGAATTTAGGCTGCATTTCGAAGCCTGAAAATAGCATCCAGTGCTCCAAGTACTCACATATCGTTTCTCAACGACAATGAGATGCTGCTATAAAGGATGTTGACTCGATTAAATTCCTGTCACTTCTAGACCTATACGACGACCTGAACGATGTTGTTCATGCACGAACAAGCAGCTCCAACGTGGCGCGTCATCGACACCTCCTTTCTGCTATTGCACTAGGTGACGGGCCTCCATTCCAACTTCTCAGTCAGTGAGCCATCTGCCTGGAGGTAACAAGGTCGATGACTCAATCCCGCGGCATTTTTGGCCTCAATGCCTCCCGGTTAACACTAATGCCATAAACTTGATGCACAGATCTGACACAACATTAAAAACATTGGCAGAACTAATTGACGGATGGATCTCTCAAGAAGTACGGAATGAAGCGGTAGCCTCTAGCCATCTCGCCTCAGTCAGCAAAACGCTGTATGCATTGACAGCTTGCAAGACCAAATTGACGCAGTTGCTTCCTTCTAGCGTTCATGGAATGCTGAATCAGCATGATTCAAACCACAAGGTCGCGAAGCCAATTTGGGTGCCCTGGTGTCATATAAATTCCCAGTTTCTACTGATCGCCTTAATTAAGCAAACAATGCATCACTTCAACATGAGAAAATTTTGCCTTCGGGATAGTGGTAACATGCATATTTGAAGCAAAAAGAGACACCTATTCGGTTGTGACAATCACTGCCACATCTCAGCTCAAAATGACGACTGGTGGTTGAGGTCGCACAATGTGGTGGCAGTAAATTGATCAATCGCAGGGTGTGTTGGGTGTGCCTGTTTGTGATCCACCTCAAGTGCCACAGCACACATTCCATACACTGAAGTAAGTTAATTAGTTGTCTGTGCTAGACGAAAAGTACTTTCTGAGATAATTCGTCTGTTCTCAACATCCTAGTGAGACAGATTAGCTGCAAACATGTAAGGCTTAGCAGGTAGCATTCAGTTAACTAATTTAGATGTCTAATTACGATGCCAAAGTACGCCGTATTTGAATTCCGCGAACAGTAAACAAATTGTTTCCCAAGTTTCTATACTTTTATTTCGCTGGTTTTGAACATATTTTGTTTGATTTTGTCTGATAAACTAACATCGACAAATATGTCATTTTGTTCATTGCTGAGTGTGAATATGGAACACGAATGGCGACACGACGGCAGTAACAGGACGTTGGAATTTAGGCCATGACTCACGTCATTCTTCCAGTTAGGAATTGTTATACAAATTGGACTTCTTTAAGTGCAAGTGGAAGTAGCTTTGATTAGACAATCCATCGGTAATCGACTTTGCAATGCACCCGTATAGAAAGGTAACACATCGGCATGTTGGCCAAAACGTGACATTTTGCTTTTGGAAATAGAAGTTCTGATGGTATTTCAAGGAGATGGTAGTATTCAGGTCTGAATAAACAATACTGAGATAATTGTAGATTCATGCAAGCAGTCCAATTAATGTTTTAAGTAGCATCTGCAGAGACTACTTTGGTTGCCACTTTAAGGTACAAAACGTGCCACCTCAAGTTGACAGTGAGAATTGAGAATGCCACGCCAAAGAACATATAAGTGGCAGCTGTGAATGCATTTTCCAGGCAATGTAATGAGCCCATTGTCATGTGGATTGGCGTCCACGGTGACAGCTGCGGCTCTAGTCACTAAACGCCAGTCGGAACGGGTGCTTCCTTCAGGCAACCGAGACCTTTATCACCTCCCCTTCGTCGTCGTCTTCACGTTCCTCTGGTTGCGACGATGAGAATTCGCAAACAGCATACAAGTTCCAGAGGCGAAGGAGTAGGGCCGTGTTGAATCCTCTGTCAGGCCAATATACTAAAAAGAAGAAACACCATGAGCTCAGTCGTAAGCGTCTGGTAAGAATACGCTTAACACAAATATTCTTTGCTGACAACAATTCAAGTAATGCATACGAGGCGGGATTTTCACAAAGAACAGTAACTAAATGCATAATGTTCTTATTTCTACCTTACTTCTACATTTGAATAACATAAATCAAAAAGTAGCAGATAAGCAGTTAATTCATGATAAAAACTGAATGATTTGCCTCAAGGTGGAATATTGAAATTCTTAGGTAGAAAACCATGGTGCAGCTTTGCGAATTTAAACTTATTTATTGTTCGAAATTGGAGCGAGGCGCAGTGTTATTTTATTATTTTAATGCTGACAGCATAATAAATAAACAAAATCAATTGCGAAGAAGACTATTAGTAATGCTGTGCTTTCGGTTTTGCAAAAAAAAATATGGCAGAGTTGGTATGAATTGAATTAGCAATGACAATTTTTCTCAATATGTGTGGTGTAAGAGGTGGTTGTTCCGAAACTACGAAAATTTTTTTGGCTGTGCAAATTTTTTCTCTGTTTTAACCGTTGTTCGTGTGGTTGAGTGTATAAATGACAAGTAAAAGACAAATCTGTGCAAATGTGGATTAACAAGCTTTGCAAAATTGCAAACATCGGAACGAGATTTAAAAATTGGCAACCACAGATTTAACAGCATGCAGTAAAATAATTACTGAGTAAATTTCCTGATGAGATGACAATGTCTTTCTCTTCAAACCACTGCACACATTTCGGTTTTTAAATTTCTTCAGTGCAGTTCGCATTTTATTTCAGTTGTTAACGAAGGCAGCTGATCAAGTGTACATTTGATGGCACTGCACTCTACGCGATTTCAACAGGAAACAAGAGTTTCCGAAGCATGGCAGTTAATTTGTAGTGTGCTTGGTGCTAACGTTGTGTTTTGTGAAACATGTATTTATTTGTACAAATGTTTTGGACGAGGTGATTTCGATTTTGCTGACCAGATTCGTCCGTGACATTCTTGAAAGTTCGAAAATGCGGAATCCTAAGCTCTACCAATATACGAAGACTTAACGCAAATGCAACAACAGCTTGCAGTTCAGTTGGAGACATGCAAACAGCGATTTTATCAAGCATGTGCACTAGAATTGTAAAATCCCAAAACCTGGAAGTTGGTTCATCCAACACGTGTTGACAGTACACTTACAAGCTTAACCTATGAACACATGTATTTCACTGCTTGCTCGTCGGCAACAAAAAGCCCTTCTTGCGAAAAATTGTAGCATAATTGATGCGAATCATGAATGTGAAAAGCCGTGAATATATCCATGTCATACACAGTGCGTTGACGCAAAACCCAACGCCCTATTAAGGATGGTTCACCTGCGTATCTGGTGGGACATGAAAGGCGTGCTTTCTTTTGAATACCTGGAAACTGGTCATACGGTGACCGCACGATGCTACAGCCGATAAGTGAGCAGGCAGATTGAAGAACGTAATCAGAAAAGGAAAGCAAACAATTCATAATGCAAAGCTCGAATTCACTTCACTTGCGAGACTCAGACGATTCTCTTAAATTTCGAAATGGATGGTTTTCCATAATGTGTGTTTGATTTTATTCACAACATAAGTTTAAAAAAGCAATTGTGTTTTGAAACCGACTGCGATCTAACACCAGCTACCAAGTTTAATGTCAGATTCCAAGTTTTCCTAAAATTATCTGCTCCACGCCATGTATTTTCAAATTCAAATATTCAACAGTTTTATGCATAAGTATGGTGGCTTTAAAAGCAGGTCAGGTGAAGTGAAGAGATGTAGCAAAATTGTCTTACGCTACTCGATTTAACACCGAAACTATAGACGAGAAATGTTCCTTGATCATTTTATAGACCCAGATACTCTTTTTTGGAGTTCTCTATCCAGAAACCCCCCAACTGCTACGTTACCCGTAACCAAGAGAAATCAAATCAAATAACGGCACCAGATCCCTTGTTTGGCATACGAACAGATCTCTTCACGCTAGTGCAAGAAAAGACCAGAGTTCGTGCAAGGAGCTTTGATCGCGTCAGCCAAAGTGCGAGTGATCTGTCAGAATGTCAACAATTATATGTTACACCTGGCTACTGCCGTCACCTCGAAATACCACCAGAACGTGTATTGTCAAAGGTGAAGTATCGCGTTCCGGCAAACATGTCTTTGTGTTACATTTCTACAAATGTGTTTTGTAAAGTGGATAACCGAATAACTGTCTACTCATAGCTTTTTCGACTAGCACTTAGAGAAGTCCAATTTTTTTATAGCATTACCTAACTGGAGAAATGGCCTGCGACATTTCACGCTTGAGTCGTAGCCCGATTTCCAACGTACTGGTACTGCCGTCGTGCCGTCATTCGTTTTCCAAATTATCACTCAACATTTTTCAAGCCAACATATTTGCCGATGGTAATTTATCGGACACGAAAACCGCACCAAAAATGTTTTAAAATTAGATAGTACATCGAACTAAATTGTGCAAAGCAGTTCTATCATAGTTTGCGGAATTAGAAAAACGACATATTTTGGGATTGTAATTAAACGTCAGTGGCAGTTAACTGTGTGCTACTTGCTAAGCCTTACTAGTTTGCAGATAACCTGACTCACTAGGATGTAGAGAACGGCCGAGTCTTTGCAGATCATGCATTTCGACCAGCACAGACAACTGATTAGCTTATTTCATTGGTTGGATAATAAAAGACCCGTAGAGTGTGTGCTGTGCCACTTGAGGTGGATCACAAGCAGGCACACCCAACACACCCTGTGATTGATTAATTCACTGGCACCAAATCGTGTGCACTTAACCACCAGTCGTCTGTTTGAGTTCAAATGTTGCAGCACTTGTCAAAATCGAATAGGTGGTCTCTTCGGTCCAAACATGCATGTTACCATTATCCCGAAGGCAACATTTTCTTATAAGGCAATCTTTTGAATACTGGTCATTTAAATAACACAAAAAGGCCTAACTTTGCTTTACGACATTGTGGTTTGAATCATGCAGATTCAGAATCCTATTAACAATACAATGCACAAAATGTTTTTGCTGACAAAGCCGAGATGGCCAGAGGCGACGGCTTCGTTCCATACTTCTTGAAAGATGCATTCGTCGATTAAGTTGGCCCGTGTTTCTAATGTTGTGACAGAGAGGTGCATCAAATTTATGCCATTAGTGTTAACCGGGAGGCATCGAGGCCATAATTGACGCTGGATTGAGTCATCGACCTTGATACCTCCGGCCAGATGGCTCATATGCCAGAGAGGTTGGAAAGGTAATCAGTCACCTGGTGCAATAGCAGAGAGACGGGTTCGATTACGCGCCTCGTTCGAGCTGGTTGTTTGTACATGAACAAGATCTTTCAACTTGTAGATGTCTTCCAATGACACTGTTTAAATGAGAAACGACATGTGAGAACGTGGAGGTCTAGAATGCGTTTTTCACGCACGTGACTGAAAGCTGGCGAAAATGCGCTTTTCTGGACCGGAACTTACAGCATTATTATCAGTCATTGGTAATGCAAAAAGGGTTGTTACAACTTTGTCATAAATCACCCATAAATGAAGCCTACATTCAAGGATTTCGTTTGATGGGGTAACAAGAAGCAGTGAAATCGTCAGCGCTGTCCTGCATTCCTGCTAGTTAACAGTCCCCACGCACCCTGAGAAGAGAGGCAATACAGATGACAGGAACGAAGACGGATTTTTGTGCATCAGACTGCCCAAATGACGTTTTGTAGCAGAGTCAGTGAGTGAATATAAGCACTACACGGCAACCTTGCAAAATGTACCGTATTAAACTACATTCGGTTGAAATCTGTCAATTGGTGATATCTACGTGCAGGCGAAGTATTTCTAACTGAAAAAAATTGGATCACAGAGATGCGTGTGCAAATAACCACAAGACGTCAGTCAGGTACATATGTGGTGGAAAATGTTGCATTTTATGGTGAAAGCGATTTCGTCGATTTCAGGTACCCGGTGGAGATGTTAGGACAAGCTAACAGAGATTTAGCAGGTCTGGCTGTTTGGTAGTGGAAAAACGACAAATATTCACTTCACAAAAACTTTGTACTTAGCAGAATACCACACAATACATTACCTCAATGCCTTTTGGCATCTGACCAAACACAGGCAGTGCAGCTTAAACAGTGTCAAGCATTGTGGGGAAATATTTGGTTGGTGTTTGAACTGCTGCAGAGTACTGTAGGTAGTGAAGTGCAACTTGTCAATATGAGAGAGGCGTCTGGCATTAAACAAACCCATTTTGCAAAATTTCACTTACTGTAACCTTCTGCTGCAGACCCGATGACAGATTCCACGAATTGAGGTTGACAGACACCACATGAACAAATCACAAGTGTGACATCAACTCAAAAGTGAATAGCTTAAAATCTCACAAGTATTACTTTCAATGTTCTGCTTACGCATTAGTTTGGGTCGGTTGCCGTCTTCAGTGCAATAATGAATCGACCGCCACCATGAGCAGGCGGTATGATTGGCGCTCGCGGCAATCGATTTCTATCCCGAGGGGAAGCTACTGGATTTACCAGAGATAGTAATAACAAGATATTCCACTCTACCAAGTCGTTTCTGCACTCTGTCGCACACTCGGTACAGTCGTGCCAGACTAATTATGGCGCAGGCGTGGTATCATTATGCTACGTTTCGCAGAGCTGCAAAAAACGCGTTGATGTAATTGCATGTGTTCGAGCACTTGGAGTAGGTGTAAAGGTTTTTTTGCTAGTTTAACATAGTAATTAAGATTCAGCTGAATAAAATATTAAATGGATAACAGATAATGGGAGATTAACTAACACAAGGTTTCATAAAGCTACTGAAAATACACAAGTACCATGTCTGCTTAGAAATTAAACGTTTCAATGAAACTACGAACGAACATAGCGTTTTAGATAATTTGATAATGTTCTTACGAGGCCAGTGTGAGTGCCAAGTCACTTGACATGTAAATTCGATTCCTAATAAAATTATGGTTGCATCTTATTAAACACACAAATTATGCCAACATCCACTCACTGAAATCTCCTCTTGCAGATCCGATGGTAGATTAAACGAATTGAGGTTGCAAAATCGGCAAGTGTAAAAAACACCAAATGAACAAATTCACAAGTGTGATCTCAACTTGAACTCCGACTGCTTAATATCCGACAAGTGCTACTTCCATTGCACTGCTTGCGCCTAGCCTGGTTGGGTTGTCTTCGACAATGCAATAACGAAAAAGCTGGTAGTCAACGGCCAAGACGAGCCGGATGTGTGTGATAGGAGCTCGCAGCATTCGATTTCTATCACGGGAGGACGCTACTGGATTTAGCACACAACATTGCTACAATACGTTCCACTCAACCTTTCTGATTCGCTTCTCTGTCCCACAATGTGTGTTTGATTTTATTCACAGATTAACTTAAAACAGCAATTCACTGTGTTTTGTAACCAGCTGCAGTTTCACACCAACTACCAAGTTTGATTGCAGATTCCAAGGTTTCCTAAAATTATCTGCCCCACGCCATGTACTTTCATATTCAAATATTCAACAGTTTTATGCATAAGTATAGTGGCATTAAAAGCAGGTCATTTGAAGTGAACAGATGTAGCAAAATTGTCTTACACATTTCTAATGAAATTGCTAAAAAATATCAATTTCTGTGATTGTAAATGCATTGGCCAGCAGCAGAATTTCATTTATCAAAACCAGTGCAGTGTGTAGTGATTTAAAAACGTAGAAACATTATTTCCAGTGTAGATGAGGACAATGAGGCAAATCGAGCTCATTTTAATGTACCAAAGCATGTTTCTGCACCCACCTGCCAGGAAATTCACCTCCTTCGAGGTCAAGAAAGTTCCTCCTTAAATAAGCAACTAGTTTCATGGCCACACGATTGCCAGGCAATAATCGCACCACCTCCTTTGCTTTAAATGTGATTAAAAACTTGTTTAAATAAACAACAAACCACTGTGCTTCACTTAAAATTGTATAGACGCATCTGACTTACGAAAGTGCGACAATAGCTGGACAGTTTTGTTTCACTTAAGTCGTTCTACATATTGGAAATGGTAAATTGTTTGAACTTCAAACGTTTTGACCGTTGAAGGCGCCAGCAGTTTAATTGCGCAGTCACGTTTATAGGAACAGTTGGCAGATGCTCCGTTGTTTGCATGTTTAAAGCTGTATTATTATTCATAACAAGTGAGAAGATTATGTTGGCGAGTCGCGAAAAGGATTGCCGAATAAACGTTAGGAAAAGTAGCATTTGCTGACTCACTCGAGCATGCTCAACGATTGTGCGTTCTCGTGTGCTGTTTGCAGTTGCGGGCGGAACGCTAGGCGTCTCCACAACGCGATTACTACGGCAGTTCAGAGGGACTGCCTGATTCCCAAGCTGGACGTGTGAAAACTGCGACAATTTGCTTTACTTAAACAGGAGATAGAGGACTTGAGATCGCTTTTATTGGTAAGTACTTTAACACGACCTCCCAATGTGATTTATTTTTTCGGCTATGTTGATTAGCATCAGGATCACGCAAACCAACGGCTAACTACACCCACTGTTCTTGATCTGCTTCAATTATTTAGCAAACAGAAAGCTATTGGTTTGCGTGGTTTCAGCTGCTGCCAACTTGCAGAGTACACTTCAGACGCTGCAAAAGAGAAAGCGGCTACAGTAATGGTAAGGGCCCTAGCAATCAGGGGAGGGTGACATCGAGTTTAACCAGTCGAGGCCTTCCATGAGATACGAAGCGTGGTACTAAGTTGGCAAAACAATGTCTGAATATTCACTTTCTTTTCCGATAAATTTTTGGCGCTTGAACCAAAATCAAATTGGTTTACTTTGTCTATACAAATGCAGAATTAAAGTGCTACAATTTAAGCTGCACATCGACACATACGGAAACGAAGCACGTTGAAATTGAGCAGCTTCAATCAAAAGTGTAGACTTCAAAAGTGGCATTGATTCTCGTTGGGTAATAGGACTAGTGCTTGGACGTATACAAGCCATAACTGACATCTCCGAGGCGCGTTGTACAAAGTGTAGACTTACAATTGGAACGCGCCACAATCGAGGTGGAAGCATTTCAACTACTGACTAATCATAAGTAGCAGGTTGTGATTACCAAAATATTAAGAATAGGTCCCCTGATTTGAAGAGATCGCTATGGTCACCATGATAAATCACCATCTTCAAACTGTTTTACATTAACTTCATAATACTCTTTCAACCAATGAAAAAGAAATAATTTTTTTTGAAATTCAACCCCACTAAACAAAAATTGATTTTTAAGAGCAACGTGTTTAAGTCATTAAAATTTATAGCCTGAAATCGATACAATAGACACTGCATTGCAGCATCAATAACGATAAAACTATCGTAGTTATCAACTTAAATTGCACGAAGCCTGGCAAACCGACTAACGCTGGTTCCGCAGGACCCAAATTTCTGGGCAGTCAACGTTTTGAATAGTGAAAATCGGTTTCCATGTATACTCCTCGAGTGTCAACGCCTAAGGTAAAAAAAATGGGCGTGAGGTCATTTTGTGCATATTTGAAAGAAAAAGCTAAATTTGCTGTGCTTACATATGACTCTGATGCTGGAACGAATTCATGCACATTTCCTTCACGATCTAAACAAAACGAGAAAATCGGTTGAATTTGCAGTGTATAAGGGACGTGAAGCGAGGCTTCACGCGAAACCAGTCAACAACGTGTCTTCACCAGTACCTCTACATGGACCTGATTTCGTTAGTGCGACGATCACGTGAAGGTATCTTACCTGCTAGGAGAAGCCTCTCATTCAAGACAAACAGTGAACTTGTCTCGAGTCTGTCTCTTTGAAGAGCGTGAAGTAAAGTCCACTGACCGCGGTTATTGTCACCAGCGGGAAGACGAAGGCACTCGAAATCTACGTTAGGGCGAAAGCCACCGCCAGCAACGACGACGCGACCACGGAAGTAGGCAACACTAGGGCTAATACGAGTTCTATCGTTGGCGCAAGTTGGCGCCACGACCACTTCTCCATGCCGCTGTCTTCCGTGCTGCATGAGAGCAGTTCTGCTGTGCAATAATTGCCACTTTCCCTACCGATCCCGTTAACCACGACGACGCCCACGCCAGGGACACTTACAGCACTACAGGCGGTACGTGGAGTGGGCATGTCTGGCAATGGAGTCCACCTTAATTGGGCAAAAACAACGCCATCATCTACCAAGTGCCACCTCAGTCTCCTTATCAGCTGTGGCGGGTTGTGATAGACTTCTGACTTGACAGTCAATACTCGTCTAATGTGTTGCGATTTACGTGTTCCTATTTTCTAAATGCATATATTATCTGCTAAAATGGCGCGCGTGCATTTAATACTGGCATCCATCGGATTTCATCCACAACGTATTTAAATAAAACGACCACAATCGTGTTTGACGTAACACCAACTTGCCTGTTAGTTGCAAGGTCAAATTTCTCGCAAGCTAACATATTGGTTTCACCATTATATCCTCCAAACACGAGGAGTTGTGGAGGGTTAAGAGTAGCAGCAACAGCGGAACACGAGATGCGTGCCTGCTTCATCGGCGCTGCACTGGAGACGCGACCGTCGAAGGGGTCCACTCGGTCAACCAGCCTCGACGCTTCTCCTTTCTCATTCCTGCCACCGATAAGGTAAATGCTGTCTGAAAGGTAAACAAAACACCACCCTGCCCGACTATACTGGAACGCTTCAACAGGATCTACACCACAATGCGAAGGTGAGTGTAAACTCACCATTCAACACGGCAACTGTGCATCCATTACGTGATGGCACAGTGCGTCGAAAATTCACGTCTGCAGTCGGAAGTTCTTCGATATCACTTTCAATGATGTGTTTCTCAATTTCCTTCCACTTAAATGTGGTGAATGTCACTTCATTAGAAACACCAAGCGCGTTACGAGAAGGGGACGCAATATTGATTAGGTAGTCCTGAATGATTCCTCTGTATTGAGAAAGAAAAAAGAAAGAAACGAACACCATCTCTTCTGGGAAATAGTGTCGAATTTTCAAACACAATTCGCTAGAGCGAATCCTTCAGCAAAGACAAACTTACCTGGGGTTTGCTTCCTTCCAGGCGTTTCCCATTATATCTCTGTTAGCGTGAAGGAAAAATGCAACATTGCAATAGAGTGCAGAAGAAAAGTGATTGAAATATCTATAGCAAAACCACACCTGAATTTAGCTGGGAGTTTTATCCAGCATTCTGACATGCAGAACTCAACGAAATCGCATGAGGTGATCTCGCTAAGGTCAACAGCTCCAACGAGGTCCTTGAATGTGGCATCACGACTATCATCATCTTCGTCCACGAATGCCGTCACACCCTCCTTGGTCGCAGTGTTGTTAGCTTCAAACCAGTTTACAATCATTCGCAACTTTGCAGTTCCCGCCACACTAACTAGTCGATCATCGCTCAGAAAAGACAACAGACTGTCTAGTCCTGTGGTGGAATTAAACGTCACTTGTGTGGTGATGCTGTCAAAGTGGGCAGCGATAACTGGCACGCAAATGTCTATCATCTGCGTGTTCTTGGTTGCATTCGCAATCGACCAAATTTGCTCCAAGTTATCTCTGGAAACTCTACAATCGGTTAAGAAAACATGGGTTTTACTCAACTATCGGTAGGATAAACCAATAAAATGATACCTCATGTGATGCTCATTTTCCTCTTTCTTGGACGCCATCCGCCTACATTTACTGGTCAACCTTCACGTCAAGTTTATGAAGATGGAATAAAATTTCTTTGGAATTAACTGTGTTTGATATTAAAACAAGCAACGAACCTAGGTCGAAGAAATTCAGCGCACCAGGAGGTGATCGTGCGAGAACCCAGATCGTTCGCCAGCAGGAAAAGCCGCACAGCGTTGTCCATTGAGATTTCGATGCTGCCGGTGTACGCGAACACCAACACTGCCTCCACTATACTACAACACACACACACACACACTATCCAATGCAATCCTGCAAATTACTCTCTGTCATATCGTCCCCACGTCAAACTGCCTCCCACGCAGTCTGTCACTGCCTGCTCCAAATGCGGAAATCGCGATGCGAGCACAACTCGGTGTGCCGCCACCTCATGCCCGTCTTTGGTCTAATTTCACTCTAGCACTCTACCTCAGGTGCACTTACCTTTATTTTCACATCTGAGAACTTGCCAATTCTCTGCAATCTGGCAAAGGGTGCGCATTTCATGTAACCTTTCGGCTGCTCAGAGTAGATCGATTTCACCGCAAGCTCCATCTGCCGCTAGGACGAAAGCACAGAAGGGAACATTCAATTTGGAAAAACTCGTCTGCAGAAGGCACTGGCAGCCAAGTTGGTGCAGTGCGCGCTGCAACCAAATCACTCACTTTCGAACGTGTGTGTTTGTGTGAATGTATGGCGTGCGTGACGTGGCTTTCGCATTTCTCTCGTGTTTTTTTATGTTTGCTTGTCATGCCCCTTCAGGCACACGTTGGCACGCTCACGTCGAATGGGGTTGAAGCGTCGTGTTACTGCGAGACTTGAGCCCAGCGTGAGAGTGCGTGCGTGTGTGTCTGGTGTATTCACGTCGAAATCGACTGCTCGAAATTACACAAAATTGATATTCCTAAACAATTAAATTTTGTTTTATGTACTTCAGCACCATTAATCTGCATGTGTTGTACATATTTTAGCAGTCTTTTCTTCTATAAAATCGCATCATTGAGTTCGAATTTGGAACTGGCATCATTTCAGGGTGACATTTAAGAGGCGTTGACAGTTTAAAACTGCCACCATATCCTGGTTTTTTCATGTGATTTGTTATTATAGGCTTCTGGTACTTATTTGTTACTGCTTTTAGTGATGTTGGGCTGTTGTATGTTTACGGCAAGTTAACGTGTCTGCACGCTCTCCTGTCCGTCGAAGGTTTAGCCAATGTATTCCAAGCACACATTCTGCTTAAAACGCTTAAGTAGCTGCCTACAATGCAATAATAGATAAGGCGAGAATCGACGGCCATCAGGAGAAGATGTTATGTGTTAGAGTCTCGCTAAAATCGATTTTCATGCCGAGACAACGCTACTCGAATTAATATAGAAAATTTGATCATTTCACAACTGTTATGTCATCCGTAACCAAGAGAAATCAACTCAGATAACTGTACCAGATTCCTTGACTGACACTAGAACCGACCTTTACACGCTCGTGAAGGGAGCTTTAATCGCGTTAGCCAAAGTGCAAATGATCTGTCACATATTTAGCAGTTATATATATCATGGATGAACTTGACCTGATGGATGAAAGAGGAGCAACGCGGATGAGGATGTCTGGGAATGCCGTGGATGACTCGCCCACTGACGTGGCGGGGAAAACTGACAACAATAACAACTCATTAACTAGCGAGATCATAATTAAAGATAAAGGAAACTGCAAAAGCTAATTGAAGCAGTAATTTGACTGCTTGCATGCATCTAGTATTATCTCAGTAGTTTTTATTCCGACCAACCTACTACCGTCTCCTTGAATTACCATCAGAACTCTTATTGCCAAAAGTGAATTATCGCGTTGCGGCAAACATGTCTGTGTGTTACATTTCTACAAATGTGTTTTGTAAATTCGATTACTGATGGGCAGTCAAATTTTAGCTAGTTCGATGAGCATTTAAGGAAATCAAATTTCTATAACAATACCAAACTGTAGGTATGGCTTGCGACATTACATGTGTGAGTCATGGCTCGAATTTTAACTTCATGTTGCTGTCGTCACTCGTGTTCCATATTCACACCCAATAATTTGCAAGATCAGAGATTTTTCAATGTTTTGTAATATTTTGGACAGAAACGGCACAAAATATTTTTCAAAACCAGCTGGTAAGTAGGATAGTAGTGTAGGAAACGAAGTGATTATTGTTTGCGGAATTCTAAAACGACATATTTTGGCATCGCAATTTGAAGTCAGTGGCAGTTAACTGAATGCCACTTGTTAAGACTTGCTGGTTTGCAGCTAACCTGACTCACTAGACGTAGTGAACTGCCGAATCTTTTCGTATCATGCGTTTCGTCTAGCGAGGACAACTGAGTAACTCACTACATTGAATAGCGAAAAAGACCAGTAGAGTGTGTGCTGTGCCACTTTAAGTGGATCACAGGCAGCCACACCTAACACACCCTGCAATTGATTAATTGACTGGCACCACGTTGTGTGTTGTGTCAGAGCTGTTCAATAAAAGGAATGACATTATTGTTAACCAGTAGACAGCGAGGACATTATTGGCGCGGGAGTGAGTGATCGACCTTGTTACCTCCACCCAGATGGCTCATATGCCAGAGAAGTTGGAAAGGTGACCTGTCACCTTGTGCAATAGCAGATAGACAGGTTCGATGACGCGCCTCGTTCGAGCTGGTTGTTCGTGCATGAACAGCATCTGTCAACTCGTCTCAAGGGTCTTTAAGTGGCAGTTTTTCAATCGAGTCAATATTATCTGTAGCAGCATCTGATCGTATTTGAGAAACGACATGTGAGAACCTGGGGGGGGGGCTGAAATGCCATTTTCAGGCTACGAAATGCAGCCTCAATTTGTGTTAGTGTGGTAGGACTTAAAGCTGGCCAACATGCAGTTTATTGAGCAATAGCCTAGACCAAAAGGTTTAGCCATTGCTAACGGATAAGTGGGTTGTTGCGTGTTTGACAGGAGTCAAAATAGAGTGGCTCGTTTGACGAGGTAACAAGATGTAGTGAATTCCTTAGCACTGCCCCACAACCCTTCTCGCTAACAGTCCTTACACAACGTGAGAAGAGAGGCAAGACAGACGACAGCGACCACGTCAGATTGTTTTGCGTCATACCAACCAAATGTCGTTTTGTAGCAGAGTCCGTGAGTTAATATTAATCGTCATACATATTCCCCAATCAGTTGCCTTCGATTAACTTGCAGAAAAGCTTTTACTCACACGTGTCTGCAAGGAGTTTACTCAATCGTAGCATCCGTCCGGCGCTCACCACGCGAGTTCAGTTAGCTTGACTTTGTTTCACAAACCACAAGTAGTATCTGCACAATTAAGATTTAATGACAACGTCGTGATGACAACCATTATCTATTAGATCAATTTTTAGATTTCAACGTGTCGGATTTAGCGCTCCAGGGAAACTGAATATCTTAACGTTTGGCCGTCAGCGTAATCCCGTGTGACAATTTTGCATGTGAATTGGTCGACATCGATGACTCATCCTAATGTTCTATTGGTTACCACTGCCGACCGCTAGATAAACGCGCTTGTAGTGATTCCTGTTGATTCACGTTCAATAACCCAGTAGTCACAGCCTTCAACTCACGTCGCCCCCTATCACGGCGTGCCCGTCAGTCAGGTAGGGCGACTGGTTCATCCACCGACACCATCACCACCCGCACTATCCAGCTGACTATTCAGACGGCTGCGTTTTTACAAACCACCTAACTACATCAGTAAACACAACACGACTGGGTTAAGCTGTCCAGTAAGCGGTCGTGCCTGGCATCTCTGGATGTATTTTCTTCCTGGGTTATTTCGTGTGGTAAAGGGCCTCAAAAGGTTACGGACAATATGTTTGCGATGCACACAGTTCCCAGTAGGGGTCTGCACTTGTTAAATCTGCATGCTTCCTCTCATCTTGGCTAGAACATCCCGTAAGAAGACATGACTAGCGCCTCGTTTTTGATGCACATGTGTTTATTTTGGAAATTCATCATACACAGTGCCTTACCTGAAAGCAGCTGCACTAAATGCCATTTTCCATTACAGTCTGTCAGTTGCTCACTAAATCGCCATGTGTAGAGCCAGGGGCCATCACCTAATTAATGATATGGTCGCCTTTTGATTTCACATCAACAAACCTATGCCTTTGCTAACGAAAAGGCATTTTGGTAAATTGTTTGCTCGATATTGCTAATTCAACTTTTCTTTCTGACCTGATTAAATGGCTTGAGTAGACCGGAATAAGTATAATTTATGTGGTAAGCAAGAAATTGTCCAAATCTATGTTATTGCCTAATGCAATAAATGTCTATTTCAAGCGCTGCATCGGGAAAACGTGATGCGAAAGAATTCATGGTAAATAAACCTGGCGTTTGACCAAGTTGAACGGGGATAGCTACCTCATCTGAGTTATGTGGTGCTGACTTGCACTATCCAGGTGGAAACGATCATTTCTTTAGCAAAGTCAGTCAAGTAAGTTTGCCATTGTGTGCAGGTGATGGATTCTGTAAAGAGCAACCAATATCCAGTAGAAGTCTACATCTGTTGAACTCTGCATCCTTTTCCTAAACTTATTTATGACATCCTGTTATAGTTGTCACTGCGTCACTGCTCACTTTGTTAATAGCATTGATCGGTTAAGTTCACCTCTGTGTGACATAACTCCTTAAGAATAGGTATTACTTTTTTCTGATTGTGGATGAAACTATTTTCATTGTGGAAAGCCACCAAATACAGTACCTCACCAGAAAGCAGCAGAGCTAAACGCAATTGTCCATTACTGTCTGTCAGTTGGTCAATAAATCGCCATGCGTAGAGCATGGAGGCATAGCCTAATTAATGACATGCTCGCTAACTAAAAGAAAGGAAACCAATGACACGCCGACAGCCCAGTCACCCCTTGCAAATTGTACATGTTCTAATACATGTTATTACACAGTCAACCTAATACGAAGTTGGATGTGTTTACAAAGTGTACTTCTGTGCAAATAAACTATGTGTAAATACCAAATTCTAAGGTAAAATCTGCCGATATCTCGTGAACCGTCGAGCTATAAAATGAATTGCAAACACTTGTTATGCTCTAAGCATTTTAAACCACTTACCAAGCATCCGATTTGAAATATGGGCATTTTGAATGCCTTTTTTTGCATTACAAATAGAATAGTTTTGTTATGTACGGAGTTAGGTGCGACTGTAATAACGTAATTATGCAATGACTGGCAACTCACGATAAGCATCATCAAGTTAAGCAAATTTAAATGTCGTCGCATAACATATCGCCTTTTTAAAGAGCCGTTTGTGCTGCTAGTAAGCAGCAATTACTGTGGCATGTTTTCGTAAAGAGTTACTTTACTTCACAGCGCACCAATTGTGGCTCGAATGTAATCAAAACCTCAAACGATAAGCAGTAGGTTCGATAGACAAATGTCAAGACCACGCTTCAGACAGAATTCGTTGTGGGCCTTATGATGTGGTTCGCTCTTGCCGTGAACCACCTACGAAGCTCTAAGAAAACATGCTTCTTGTACTTTTACAGTATAATTTAAACACTGAATCAAATTCGACCATATTAGGCTCGATCATTACTTCAGCTCAGTTAGATCGATTTTGACTAAATGCAACATAATAGAAACCTCTGTAAGAAGGTGTAAATGAGTGTCAACCGCACACCGCCATCGATTCATCGTGCTCAAGAGACTTGCAACCACCAACACGATTTTGGGCTTCATGGGAGGAGTGCACTGGGCAAGTTATCAGTTGTGCACATCGTCTTCCTCGTGTACTTCTTAAGTGGCGAATCCTAATATGGGCAAAATATATCTGGCAGTCATGTAAATTTCGAATGTTGAAAATGGAAATGTGAAATGCTAACACTTGAATCTAGTGCGGGTTCAAATTTGCACCATGTTTGAGACTAATAAGGAGGGATTACAATTTTTAAGGCTGACATCAAATTTACGACAGGCAACCTCAAGTTGACATGTCATACAGTGAGGAGTTCTGTTGGGAAAACCCCTGCATGTGTGATTTGACCTACGAACGAACCCCATGACGGGTAGCCACACACCTTTTCACGTCTACGCCTAAGTCGGTCTCTTCACTCAAATCTTGGTGTCACAACATCCTGATGTGGTGGCCTGAATAAGAAGATCAATTGCAGCATTTAGAGGCGATACTAGCGTGTTCAACGCCACATCTAGATCAGAACTAAATGTGGAAAGGATTCGGAAATTCCCAGTAGAAGCGACTAGTGTTGCTCGGTTCTGCCTCTCTGTTTGCATCTGCATTTTGGTTTGACAAACTGTCCGACTGTCCTATGAAAAACTACTGTGACGTACTCCGTACATTGAAATCAGCAGTGTCAGTGTTATCTCGAATCCTGGAAATTAAATTCTAGGTGTAAAATTATTCCGTTTCTGCACTCATGCTGTACGCAGATTGAAGTCTACCCCTTGCTTGCCACTCAAGGAACGTTGTCTTGAGTTTTCAGCGCATCTTTGGATGTCACGGTGCAGGTTCGGTGATTCATATCTGTTTGCGTAAACGCAGAAACCTCATGATTGTAGTGATCATCTTATAATAGTGACCGTATGTTCACTGCAACAACTCATCGCTTAATGTATGTTACTCAACTTATCGACAACCGATTAATGAGACAACTATGAGTGGGCGCATCTGAGCATCTGCGGAACCACCTCATCGAATTCAGCTGTGGCCCCGTTCTCTACATGAACCCCTACTTCATTTAGTAAAACATTCTGCATAGGCCATAGTCCTCTCTTCATTTTAGCAAGCCTCTGACGTGCCAGATAAAAGGGGATTCGCATCAACATACTGACGAAAAATGTCTTTTCTGAAGTATACAAATCGATTGAGGTTCTGTTCACAACATAATTTGCGTGCTTTTCACGGTTTCCCTTACTGAAACACATTTAGGCATTAGATTTGTGCCAAGTTGTGATTTTAATCGAGTCAATAATCAGTCGCAACTAATATTTTTCGAGATCAGGTGATCGCAATTCGCCATTTTCACTTTCCCTCTTCTACCACCACCAATGAAAACTTGACTATTTCAGATTCTTCAAATATCTTCTTTTCATTTAAACGCTTTTAAATCAAACATGTTCGTCAAGTTGAATACAAATATACAATGGCACAAACCAGTTTCATGATTTGTGTGAAAAATGCAACTTTGCCAAATGCAGTACATAGTGGAATTTACTTACCAAATATAGTAACGATCAAATTGTATTCAGCCTGTCTGGTATTCAATATTTTTATGAAAAAAAGTGCAATTTTTTATGCGGTGACTTGCATCGTAGCAATATTTCGTGGACCTAATATCTTCTGTGAACAAGTAAATGTTGCCATTAAAGCACGTTTAACCAAGTTACAGTCGGCGACATTAACTGACATGACACCAAACTGCACAAACTTTCGCAAATGGCCAATGTCCTTAATAAACAGACGAGGCATTAAGCAGATGTGGCTGTAAAAGTTACCACCATGTTTGCTCACAAAATGACGACTGTAGGCTTGGCAAACGCATGAAATTAAGAATGCCACGCATACATTGCCCATAATCTTGTGCAATACACATCGAAATATATATTAACTAGAGAGTTCAAAACAGAAATCACTCAAAATTTTTGGCTACTTTGTTTCAGGGCTAAAATTTCAAACTCGCTCACTGGTGGTGCATATATGCGACCCCGAATATTCGTGGCTCATGAAGTCAAAGCACTTCCGATTGGTGGCCTGTCGTGGCGCCTGGTTGAAAATTTTGCAAGCTGTTTAAAAGAGCTGTGCTGTGCCATCAACCTTTCCCTACATTAGACTGCTCTCTTACGACAGCAAATACATTCAGCTCGCCTAACTGAATTGTGACGGTAACATCAGTGGTGCTTTACTGACGATCAGCCATATAAAAAAGCTCACTCTGCACAGATACCGCAAACACTTGCTCATTATCCTTGTGATTTAAAATTTACCTGGTCTGCTTATGGCTGGTTGTCTAGTTTGCTTCCCGTTAACATTAAAACGATGCTAAGTAAAACTAGGCAGATCCTCAGTAGAAGGCACGACGCCTGCAAGTCATCTCCTGACTCAGTGGTTAGTATTATGGACAAGCTGAGACTGTTGCATTATGCACTGCATGTTTCAGTTTTAAGTAGGCACTATTTGATAGGGTGCGTGATATTGAGTGCTCGGATCAGAGATGGCTACCTTGAAACTGCAAAGTGAATGTTACTTGTTACGTGTTAAACCAGTGGCTCGGCATTTCCACAACAAACTGCTCCCTAAATCTCACTCTCTCTGCAAATCTTCCTCCATAATTGCAAGTTGGATTGTAGCGATGCCCTTTGGTAACGCATTTGGCCCTTGCGCCACAGATCTTAGGATGTATTGATCTACAACAACTCGAGTGCCTGTCTTGCAAACAAAACGCTTCATGTACCTGTGAATCATGGCCTTGGAAGACGCTATTTGGTCCAATCGAATTATGTGCTCAGTGTATATTTCCCGCTAAATCGTTTTTTACGTAATAGTAGCAAAAAAATATCTTAACTTCTTAATAAAATCAACATATTACAGGAGAGAGAGGCAATGTAAATTGCGCAGAATATGCTTGACTTCAATTCAAATGCAAGCACTGCCCTGCAAACTACTTTCGAAATGTTGTATCAGATATTAGAAATAGATGATCCATACGTTCAATCGATTATTAGTACAACCGGTGACTAATTAATGCGCGATGATACGACAATTTAGAAATTAGGAGGTTTTACTTGCTAATCACTTTAGCGCGTTTGTGTTAAAAATTGTTTCAAAGTCGCCGAAGGCGTATGGTCAGCTCAACTAATACAACCTGTGGGTAGTGTGGTGCAATTTGTCAATATGATAGAGGCGTCTAGCATTAAACAAACCCATTTTGCAAAATTTCTCTTACTGTAACCTCCTCTTGCAGACCCGATGACGGATTCCACGAATTGAGGTTGACAGACACCACATGAACAAATCACAAGTGTGACATCAACTCAAAAGTGAATAGCTTAAAATCTCACAAGTATTACTTTCAATGTTCTGCTTACGCATTAGTTTGGGTCGGTTGCCGTCTTCAGTGCAATAATGAATCGACCGCCACCATGAGCAGGCGGTATGATTGGCGCTCGCGGCAATCGATTTCTATCCCGAGGGGAAGCTACTGGATTTACCAGAGATAGTAATAACAAGATATTCCACTCTACCAAGTCGTTTCTGCACTCTGTCGCACACTCGGTACAGTCGTGCCAGACTAATTATGGCGCAGGCGTGGTATCATTATGCTACGTTTCGCAGAGCTGCAAAAAACGCGTTGATGTAATTGCATGTGTTCGAGCACTTGGAGTAGGTGTAAACGTTTTTTTGTTAAAAAATTTGGCTCTTGAACCAAAATGACATTGGTTTACTTTGTCTAAGCAGAAGCATAATTGAAGTACTACAATTTAAGCTGCACACCCACACACACGCAAATGAAGTACGTTGAAATTGAGCTGCCTCAGTCATAAGTGTGGACTTCAAAAGTAGCAGTGATTCTCGTTGGGTAATAGGACTAGTGCTTGGACGTAGACAAGCCTTAACTGACATCTCCGAGGCGCGTTTTACAAATTCTGGACTTACATTTTGGAAGGGCCATCATGACTATCGAGGTGGAAGTATACCGACTACTGACTAATCGTGAGTAGCAGTGTTGTAAGCACCAAAATTGATGAGAAAAATTAATTTTTTTTAGTGGAAGAAATCGCTAAGGTCACTACGTTCCACCACCTTCTCCAAACTGTCTGACGTTTACTCTATAAGACAGTTCCAATGTATCTGCCAAGCCATTGAAAAAAAATAATTGTTTTCTTAATTCAACCCCTCTTAATCATACCCCTCTTATATTATACAAACATTGTATTTAACACTTTAAGAACTTTATTGACTGAACCCGATACACCAGACACTGCACCACGATGTTAATAACAGTCAAACAAACGTTGTTATCAACTCGAATGGCACGAAGGCTAGCAAACCGATTAACGCCGTTTACGCAGCGCCAAAAGTCCATCGAAGTCAACGTTTTGAATGGTGAAAATCGGCTTGTATGTAAACTCCTCCGGTGTCAACGCCTAAGTTAAAAAAATGGGCGCGAGGTTATTTTGTGCATATTAGGAAATGAATTGTTAAATTTACTGTGCTTACATTTGACTCTGATGCTTGAAGAAATACGTGTACTTTTCCGAACAAATCTAAACAAAACGAGAAAATCGGTTGAATTGGCAGTGCATTAGCGACTTTAAAAAAACTAATCTCGTGTGTTTGCCAGTACCACTACAGACATCTAAATTCGCGTGAAAGGATCTTACCTGCCAGGACAAGCCTCTCATTCAATACAACTAGTGAACTTTTCAGGGGTGTGGCATATTGAAGTGCATCAAGTTGAGTCCACTGACCGGGATCGTTGTCGTCAGCAGGAAGACGAAGGAACTCAATATCATGGATGCAGCCAGAGTCACCGCCAGCAACGACGACGCGACCGCGAAAGTAGGCGACACCAGGATAAGTGCGAGGTTTCATCATTGGGGCAAGTCGGCGCCACGACCAGTTCTCGACGCCGTTGTCTTCCGTGCTGCATGAGAGCAGTTCTGCTGTGCACAAGTTCCCACTAACATCATTGTTCCCGCCAACCACAACGAC
>UXSR01000514.1:0-29104 GCA_900604375.1 Mesocestoides corti
ATGTTAGTCCAATAGCCTGATCGTCGAATTCCCAGCCATACCCCAAGCTACTCAAGCAATCGTCCTTTCACAGGCCAACAACATCTCTAGCGATCAGACATGTCTTTTTATGCACTGTGGCACGACACCATGGCTTGACGGAGACATTGAGTAAATGGTTGGCCTGCTCTTTCTCTCTCTCTCTTTCCTGACCAGTTTCTTCCTTGGGTACTTCGTGCTGCATCGTCCCAAGCAACAAAACCCACTGACGGTTTTGTGGATCGCATTGCAGCTGCAAAAACGGCTGGGACGACGAACAGGCAACTCAAGGACAAGTCAACGACAGTCTTCATCCTCGCGTAACGACGATTCGCATGTGCTGGGTGGGGCAGCGGTGGCCTGATCCTCTCGGATCTACAAGTCAATTTTAGATAACCCATGACAAGGAATTCGCGTTGACGATAAAGACGCGTGTCCAAAAGGCAACGACCACGCATACACAGGCACAATAGCGTTAGTAATTTAAACAAACGTCGTCACAAACAAGGGAAGAAAACGGAAACGAGGCGACACATTGTACTTGAGAGGCGAGAGCGGAGACCCCGGCGTGTCCTCTGAGTTGCTCTGGTGCACGTGTCGATGCAACACAGTGCTAGTAAATGGAAAAATGTGTGTGTGTGTGAGTAGTCAGTGACGTCGACGTGCCATCCAAAACACCCGCAAGCCCCACCCCCTCCACACTAGTGCTCCGTAGAGTGTTGGGGCTCAGCGGTGGTGGTGGTGGTGGAAGCGGTGGCGGCGGCGGTGGCAACGATGCTTCCACGGGGCGAGCGCAAGGCCTCAGCCATCGACTTCTTGCGCACAGCAGGCACGCTTTCGGGCGTTGCTATGGTGACGCCGGTCGACTCCTGCAGCATCTCCTCCTGCTCCGCCTCGGTCGCCTTGCTCTCGTCGACGGACGTGCACTTCTGGCGCGCGGTCTTCGCCCTCGCCATGTTGTAGTCGCCGGAGTCGAAGAATTTGTGCTGAAAGGGACACGGCACGCAGCCAGTCAGTGGGGCGTCATTAAAATGAAAGAAGAATAGAACGCGCATGAGCGCCATGCTACGTGAATGCGGTGTGGGCAGAAGTGAAGATGTGTTGCCGACACAGCCGAAACTAGAACGCACACTTAAACCAACTAACCACGAGCCAGAACCGCTCATTCGCATCCATCCTTGTCCCTAGTTGGCCGCCGACCTTCCACGAGGTCAATTCGATGGGTGTGTGGTGGGATAGTCGAGAAATTGTTTGCCACGATTTGTTGGGCGTTTTACACACAAACTACCCCCCTCCTCTCGACTAAGAATCGAGTTCGATTTCTCATTGCTGTTGTTCAAGCTAACGTAGAGGCTAAAATGATACCGTGATTACACGAAGATTGTTCCACAGAACCAACGAGATCGCTAGTTTGACGATACCGTCCACTTTCAGGCCAGGGCATTCTACCAGAACTCCTTCACCGACGTCTGGTCAAGTAGTTTGTCGATGTCTCTGCGACAGGAATTGCTAGGTTTTAACTCAAAACACCCGTCGGGCCAAGTCAGTGTTGAACGAAATCTCACGTAATTTGTTGGACAGAAATAGGCTAAAGACAGAAACGGTAGACGTAAGGTCGATGCAACGTCAAATTCAAGCGCGACTGATGTTTTCTTCGAAAAGGCGGTCGAATCAAACCACACGACTGGATGGACAAAAACAAGGGTGTTTTCGTCTCCACAAGTAACACTCTTCGACATATCCAAGCCGAACGTGGTTGAAATTGAAGGCAGTCCAAGACGAAGAGGTCGTTAATTAGCGAAAACGCTCGCCAGAAACCACCCACAATTCCCGAATGGTCGGCAAAGGCCCTGTCACGAGTTAAGCTCTGCCACTATGCAAAAGGTACCAAAGAATGACCTCGGGTGGTGCGGGGTGTCTGTGTGGTAATTGCGGTGGCCGTCCAACCCCCAATACTTGCCACGGCGCATTGCCAGATCCCCAGGCTAATCCGATGGCTTATGAAGGCCTTTTGGGTTACCAAACAGGAGCACGGCTTTGGCTTGCGCCTAGAGACCCGAAGCGCTCAATCACCTCAGACGTTTCTTTACTATGGTCAACCTACGTCGTCTCTCTGACGAGGTAATTCCAGGCAACACACCAACAAAGAAGGCTCCGACGTTCTGCTGCGGGCACAGTTGTGCAGCGAACCGTCAGTGAGGCAGTTCAATTGCTGGAATGTTCCTCGTCTAGGTTTACTAAGACTTGAAAGCGACGCCGCATCTGAAAGCACAAGCTCCTGGTCGTGCTCTTCACACGTTTTCTTGAACTTTGACGACTGCAAACTGGAGCTCCGAATGCTTCGAGAAAAATTTGATGACATCTGTGGCATCAAGGCTACAAGAGACATGGTATTACACAGGCCATCGTCCGAGCATTGAATTTACGGAAGACAAGTCGCAGGTGACGACAGTTCAGCAATCTGATTAAAGAGCTGAGGAAACAGCAGACAACCCACAAGTTATTCCACAACTTTCCAGGTCGTCCGGGTTAAAGCTCCTTGCGTATGGTTTGATCACGTATGCGTCGATAGCTTGGAATCTGGGAGGTGGTAAGAACGCTTGCTAACGGCGAATCCAGGAGCGCATGGGTCATTCGAATCTATTCCAGACAGTTGGATGGTGGCACGGCCGTTCGTCTCTCATGGAACTCTAACCGGACATTTGAACGCCTTCTTTACTCGATATCAAAAACACACCTAGACGTCCACACACACACACACAAAAATCCACTGAATTTCGCTATATGGACAGTTACAGCAGTATTTATAAGTTTAGCCAAAAACTTTGAGCATGTCGACTGAGGTCTGTAGGGAGTCTGTTTCGTTGAGTGCGAAGCAATGTCCCTAAGGAATTCACTAAGGCACGCACACTAGAGCGCTACACGAGTTTAATGATTGCAAAGGCCATAAAATCAAACAAGACAGGCCTATATTTAGACGCTGGCACAGCAGCTTCGACGACGCCGCCCGTGTGGAATGTGGACACCAAGCCATCGACACACATTGCTCCGCCCTCCGCGTGAAACCGCCAGATCATTGAACCACTGTGGATGATTTATGGCATGTGCCACCCCTACTGAAACAGGACTATTGACCACGCACACAACACACCGTTTTCCCCCACACCATAGTGGTTCTTGAGCTTTTTTTAATGAAAAAAACGATAAGGGCTTGTGCCCGTTGTAAGGGTAGGCGCATCGCGCACAAAACCTGCTAAAAATAAGCAACCGCCAACACCTCCAGTCGAGTTGCCACCTATCAACACTTTCGTTGCCTTGTGTATGGATGGTAAAACCACATGCCAGTCAAATCCGATTTCATAATTCCACAACACGCATGGCATTTTTGAATGAAGTAAACGTGCTAACCCAACCTACACCTTTGCACGTTCTTGTTTATCGCTACAAGAACAGGGAAAGCCATTCAACAGACGATCAAGTTTTTGCGCGGAATAAACGATGGATAAGCAATGGTAATGCAGTGATGATTGCCACAGCGACCAGTGGCGGCGCGTAGGGAGGTAGAAGGAGCTTAAAACAATACATGTTTGTTTCTCCTATCTCAAGACCTTATAAGGTACTGAAGCTAGCGCCAACACGAATTATCGTGGCAAGGTGGCGCGAATCACAAAGTTTAGGGCCTGATCACGTGACTTTGGGCAGCTTGATTAGGCAAATTAAAGTTATCGGCCTCAGTGATCACTGGGAAGTACCGTTTGGCTTCCTGCCAAAGTGCAATATCTTACCACGCGCCAGAGATGGAGGCGAAATGAATCTCAACCACGGCAAGAGGCAACGTGACCTCGAAGCATATACACGAATGTAATTAAACCGCGCTTGACTATCGCCCGTGCGTGTGCAATAGTAGTAAAATAGTAAGCCTTCAAATATACTGCTATGAAAAAGTGCTCACGATGAGATCGTTATCTGCGGGAGTAACCCCTAAGCGAACAACGCGATGGCAAGGAAAAAATGATCACTCGAAGACGCATTTTACATTGAGTCGGAGGTTAAATTCGAACAACAGAGAAACAGAGTAATGTTCAAATTTTTTTACCAGACGATCTGGAATCACTTTCATTTGCTTTTAATAGTGAAATGCACAAAGAATGAAGCATTTTGGGTCAATCGCGGTAAAACAGCCTTTGACAAAAAAATTATGCCTTTAAACGCGTCTGCGGACAGAATTCGTACTTTTCAAGTACACTGCAGATCAACTGTTAAGTAAAAGCAATCATCCGGTCATTCAGTTATTCGTAATTCTACTAGTTCACCCACACCATATTAGTCACACACAATGAATACATTCACACAGGCATCAAAACAACGCAACAAGGTTGAAACATCAAATAAAAGGTTGCATTTTTAGCTTTTCAGGGTATCCACAGAGCATTATCAGGTCGACATAACATAGCCTTAACCTCAAAACTACAGGTCACTTACACGAACAGTAGAGAGCAAGTAATCAGGAATTAGATATCGTTTTCAAATAGCCTTGATCGCCTACTGTGAAGTCACATTCATGTGACTTTTGTACAGCATTATTTTCAGTACTTTTTCCGTGTTCCCATGTCTGATAGATGCTTCGAAAAAACGTCGGGCCAGAATTCAAGGTGTCGTGCACCAGCGTCCGAATCGGAACACGTGTTTTACACAAAATCGTGGAGTCATATGGCGGCAAATGGTCCCCAGTATTTCAAATGCATAATTAGAAGCTCAGACAGGAACACAACAAACCTTACTACAGAATCGACAGTAATCATGATCGGGTTGCAATATTCGTAGTAAATGACAAGAGATCCAAAAGGTCAGACTTAACCATTAAGATCCACGCGCTGATTTCACGGACTCGGAAATCGACATTTCACAATGTTCTAGGTTTTAGTCAGTCCCCGAAATGCCAGTCTAACCCGATAAACTTCTATCAATTTGGTATAACGAGGCACTAACATGAACGGATTGCAGACCACCGGCATAAAACTTGGCGAGACTAAGCCAGTTAAAGAACATTAAGCGAAAATGGTGACCAATACAGGCTAGCGCAAAAGCAACATAATAAGTAACCGACTTACTCCACGGTTGAGTCTCTTCTGAAGAAGCATAGAGCTGGCACCCTTTTGTGCGAGACGCGGATATTTGGCCTTGAACTCAAGTTCTTGTTCTTCTTGTGATTTCTAACAAATACACCTTAATAAAGTGTACTTACTGGAGCAGTTTTCACATCGGAAGCAGACATCTTCTTCAGGAAAAACGTAAAGGATACTTTAAATTGAAACTAAACAGATAAACTAACAGCGCAGCGCGGAGAGTGACAGCAAATACGATTGCACCGCTATTTTTCGATAAAGCGGTTGGCTTGGATGAATTCTTAATTAATTTAAACGAGCTAAAAATGTGACTTATTTACCCACACTTATGCCTAATTCGAATAAGTTTTACTAAAACGGTCATTATAATAAATAACGCGAACAGCCTACGTTGTGGTTGCGCCTGAGGTTTTTTAATTTGCATAGTATCCAATATAAATTAAAAATATCTGATTCTGTTGTCACAAGGTAGATATGTAATGTAAACTATTATGCCACATGTCGTTATTGATGCAAATACATTATACACAACTTCGACTTCGCCAAACACAACAATTTAATTTACGTCAACATCACATCTTTAATAGTGCATGTGCTAAATTCAATTAAAATGATTTATCAGAAGTTTTTAAAGGTAAAACCTTTGTCAATGAGAAGAGCTTGTGTAAAGTTATATTTGTGTAGTAGTTATGAAAAACACTAGTATACATCTTGTGACTTATTTTCGGTCACACAGTTTCCTGCATACTAATATTTGAAAATGGTTTAAGACAGCAATCTGTGCTACGGTTTTTTATCACAAGTTGGCACTTCTTTTACCGAGATCACTGGTCAGGACTGCGAACTGAATCATGTTGCAACACAGAATTTGTAATTTTTCGTAATGCAAATATTTTTAACTTGCTTAGATATAATGATTATATCCTTGCATGAATTTCCAGATAAGAAACCTCAAAATAGCACTTAATAATGATGTTGATAATGTAGCACCTGAAGTGGTAACAACCTATGAGAGCCCTTGCCTCGCTTTCTGTGTGTGTAAATTATCTCCGATGGAGGCTTCAGATGCTCGGTCTGACGAAAATTTGTCGCCGTCGATTGTGATTAAATCTATTTTCGAGGATTTTAATCTCTCTGGATTGTCCGATGATGTATATCTTCGTGTTTTGGACATTGTTACCAGTATGCCATTGAAGTCGTCTATACTTTCTAGAATACACTGGTGAGATTCTCGTTGATGCAAAATGCTTCGCTACTTACGCTGGACGGCCAAATATCACTGAACAGGATATAATATTGGCTGTCGACTCGAAGATTGAAAACATCATACTTGCTCCGCTTCATCGTGGTCAACTTCTTGAATACGCGGAAAAAATTAATAGCCAGCCTCTCCCTGCCATTAAGCCTGGTCAAGGTATTAAACTTGCACCAGAAAAGTACACTCTCACAGCTCCGAACTTCTGCATCAATTCTAGCACTGTCTCCGGTGGTGATGCAAACGTACGTTTAATTATCATCATTTATTTTTTCCCACTCCACCCTTTTTTAATCTATGTGCTACATTCAGGTACCCAGTGTGACAGGTGTTGCCTCTAGACTCGTGCTTCCAAGCTCTAATCTTGGTGCTAACCCTGGCGGTGTTGCTGTTTACCGTGTGTCAAACACGCCGGGCACATCTGCTCAAGGTCAACGCCCCAGCCTAATCCCGGTTTCTTCCACTTCTGTCGCCTCAACATCCGATTCCTCGGGTTCTGGCATTCACGTCATCGCTCCCGTTGCCGCGCCTGCCTCTCTTATTCGTGTACAGTCGTCCAATTTTACATCTTCTGGGCATCCACTTGTGCGCACACCAACGCCGAACTCCATTAACAATAGTGAGTTGGGACGATGTTTTTCGTTGTAATCCACACTAACTGAAACAGTCAGACTCGTCGGTGTTCCAGCCTGCATTTTGATTCAGCGTTTCTCCTTCCATATTTCTTCAATTCGCGAAATTTTCGCATTCAGGCATTTGGGATAATTTTCGAAATTGTCAGAATGTTACAGGCTGTTATCTAATGCTAAAATATGTTTTCCAAGTCTGCACTGTAGTAAATCCAAATACTGTTGTCTTGTTGGGCATGTCAATAATTTTTGCTATCTGTGCATTGTCGCAGCCTCTATTCGCTTAACTTCCACTCAGATATCACAAACAGCTACTTATGTGATTTTAGTAGCTAATTATTTTTGCTGTACACATATGTCATGTTAGTACCAGAAATCCAATTCCGCTTTTTCTTGCGTTCTAGCACCAACCCTCCACCGAAGGCTCGCAGAAGATTAGAGGCTCCGGTTGGCAAGAATATCGCTGAAATCTCCAGTTTTGTAAATATTACTTGTACCAATTACATTCATTTTCCCGTTCTCTTGTCCCGTGATTGAACAAGTGTGTGTTCAAAATTGGTTTGCAAAAATGGGGTCCGCCATGTTATCTTATCACGTCGTTGAAGTACTTTAGTGGATTCCACTATTTTGTGGTCGCCATAGCAACGAGTTTTTCGATCGTTTGCACTTCAGCCTTAACTTTTTTTGTCGAAGTGCGTTGAATCACATTCAAGGAGGTTCTTATGGTAAATGCTAGGTCAAAATTCACCTAGGCAACGACCTTGAAAGACACCTTATTAGAACCACTGTGAGGGTGTGTGGATGGCTGAGATCGCTCGATCCTGTGTATGGTTGTCGATATGCCTTATTTGTGAGTCTCGCTACGTGGAGTTGGTTGTGGAGCGAACTCCTGCTACTCGTTTGCATCGGTAAAGCCTAATTTGATCCTGGGGAATTGTGTTAATTCACACATGAGAGCGCAGCAACAAGACATGAGTGCGTAGGTGATCTTTATGTCCATATCAAACCCTATTTGAAGTGGGTGCATCCTGAAATGTTAGTGTATTCCCTACTATTAATAAATTAGGTAGTATGCGGTCTGGCAGAAAACAGGTTCCCCGAACTACCTGTCAAATGAAGAAAGTACGCAGTTCAACAACGGTTGAGGCTCTTCCTATCTCGTCCAAAGTACACAACTTATGTTGCAATAAACATATTGTTATTTAGCCATAATATTATTATTTATTATTATTATTTGCTTTTTTTATTTGTGAGCATGTTTACCCTGTTGAGCCAATATCAATTTATTTTTTTCCACAAATGTTTTAAATTGCGCTGAATTTGCGCGCCAGATTTCACCGAACCTTACTCAAAATCGATTTCCTTATTGATCGCTTTTCGGCTGTGCTACACAGTATTTAGGCACAACTTGAGCCCCGAATTGCTGTGCCCGGGTCGAATCCGTGATTATATGTCGTATGCTTTGCTGAAGTTTTTTCCTTTATTTAAGTACATTCCCGCGCTCGATTTGATTCGCTAATTGACCTTCCACACACTCCCACCTCTAGCACTGCCCCCCACAGAAAGAAGTGTTGTCAGGTGTCGCTGGCACATTAAAAGAAAGAGGGAGGTGGGTAATGCCTGCCCCCTCGTGTAACGTAACAAAATGGTATTCAAATTGCCACCTGCCATGTTCACACGCATGACTTTGCTAACAGCATGCCTGACCAATTTTAACCTAAACCATATGTATCAGTTAGCTTAACCACGAAAGCACAAAGGAACAAAATCGCTGAGTCTACTTAATGCGATATCACGTCTGAAATACCGCCATTAACCACGAGCCACTTGAACAGACCACTCGTAAATCTGCCCTTCCCGCATGAGTTTACGGGCTAGTTTTGTGTCGATGGCTTCTGGGCTAGTTGAACGAATCGATAGCGACACAACCATCCGATTGGTAAGCTGTGACACCGTTGGCGTTTCAAAAGGAGTAGCAACTGACATTTATTCCCTAGAACTGGACAAGACCAACACACAGATTTACCAGATTTAACTCGAAGCGAACACAGGAAAAGCACAGGACAAAGTCAGTAGAACAACAACAACGATAGAAGAGTCTGTGGGTGCTCCTTCGATTGAAATTGCTGCTAGTAGTTGAAGGAGAATGGAGTCATCCTGGTGTAGCTGCAGATTAGAGCATTGATTGAAAACGGCGCGCAATCACATTGACGCGGTTTGGATTCGGTACCTTTAAAAGAAGTCCTGAAGTAGTCATTGGTTAACTACAAATAACCCCTACTCAGTGGTTAAACGTGTTCAACAGAAGGAGAAAACTCAATTGCTGCTCCAACGATGTCGTGTGTGGATACTGGTGGACCTTCTGTAATTAAAAAAAAACATTTATGGTCGTAAACAACGCCACTGGGGTTGGAAAACGGGTTTGCACTTCTGCGCACAATAAACGATTTTATGATTATGACAGGCATTAAGTGCGTTGGTGGCCACAGGTTTCTGGGCTACCCATTGGCTGATTCAACCTAACGCCTTACCCAAATGTGCGATTCGTTTAAGTGAAGTCGAGCGATTTGACCTTGACGTGAAATACCCCCCCCAAAGTTGCAACCTTGAGAATAAGCAAATTAAAACAAACTCACCGTCAGCGCTAGAGACGTTCGAGTCCATCTGCGTGCTTGGCTCGGACAGGGAGCTTGAAGTGCTCGCGCGAGATGACCCCGATTTAGCTGTCGTGACCGGACGCTGGACGACGGGACTGAGGCGGTAAGGCGACGCGCTGCTCAGGAAGTTGGCGACCTCGTTCGCAACCCTGCGACGATGCAGCCTGATGGACTCCTCAGTGAGCAGATCTGATTGGTTGATTTGGCAGAAGTTGGAGAGTCTAGTGGGGGGGACCCCTTGGCAAATTTTAAGACCACCCAGATTAGGGAAAACGTACAACTCCGTGTTACCATCTCCGAACCGCAATAATTGTCAATATTATCGACCGTTACGCTACTACAAGGTCTTAATCGGTTCTTCATAAGTTTGCTCTACTGACAATGTTTCACATTTGCAGATTTTCACGTTTGAAGCACCAAGGTGTGCGTGTGTGTGTTATTTAATTGAAAAATCGATAAGTTAAGAAGGAAAGACAATGAGGTACCTGGTGTGAACGCCATCTCTGGCTGTAACTTGTTGTACTGTTCACCAGTGAGAACAACATGCCTGAGTCGGCCCTGCGCAAGATGCCTGGCTATGATTGTTAGGTCGAAGGTCACACGATTGGTTGAACAAATAATACAAACATCTAAAGGGGAAACACAGGGCTGTCTACTTACCTTCAGACTCTCCAGCCCCCAAATCGCCAAATTTCCAATCACTGATGATGTTGATGATGCTGATCATCATCATCATAATGATGATGATGATGACATGCCCGCAAACGCTTATTTGATTCCTGTTACAACTTCAAAGCAAATTAGTGGACAAGCAATGAGGCTGATTAAAAGGGCGAAATGAAAGCAACCATGGGTTGTCATTAGGCTCGAATTGGAGACTTTTGTAGATAATTGTCCCTCGGATTTAAAAAAAATCAAATAATTACACCCCAGCCTCCCCACTGGAGGTTGTCGCGCGAGAAAGCTTCCAGGTTTAGGGCCATGGGAAGTGAATTTTTGTTTTAATTCACCCAAAAAGACATGGCGCTGATCTCAAGTAATGCATATGGATGTCGGCATTCTGCACGAGAGTGTGCATTATTTTCGTAATTAAACTCGAAAGTTTTGGTTTGCTAGTCTTGTTTTAATTCACTGAAACCTGTGATTTAAGAGGATTCAGGTTATTATGCAAAGATGCCAGGGTTACTCGCACGTTTTACTGATGGGTTCTGTTGTAGAACAATGGCTGGTTGCGGTTGTGCTATTCGCACCCGAATCACTCCGTGACCTTGACAGTTACCCAATCGGAAACGTACCTTTTTGCATCAGATCTAAGTGGTTACTTGTTACACTCAAATGGTTGCTGCGTCTGTACCAATTGTGGAAGGAGATAAAGTCGCAGACAGGCAGCAAGTGCTCAAACAGCTCGCAATGTTCCAGACCAAGTCCACTGCAGGTGCCGTCAGGTGCTGTAGGGTCGTAGACGAGAACCTGCAGCCCGAACACACAACTCCGTCTAGCCACCGCCAAGCCGATTGGATCTGTGTAGATGGAAGAAAACAAACTTGCCTACTTGACGTTATCTGCGATAACCCAACCTCTTTCGCCCTCGACCTCTTGTGTGGCCGAAGATTCAAGGGCGTGGCAGCCACAGACAACACGTCTTTCCACTATTCCGCGGACTACCCTGATCTCATCGTTGTTCACGCAAGTCGTAGATTCTAGTCTAGTAGTGATGCGTTTTGATTGACGTCGTCGCAACCTCAGACTTGCTGCCGTCTCCTTCCCACCGTGACCCCATCGATCATACGGGACAGTCCGCTCACGCCCGCCTGTGCATCTGCCTCCCCCGCACCACGCGTTTCACCCATTCACACGTCTACAGATTCATCCAGGTTGTATCGATTACCAGCCTCGTCAGTGGAGAATCAATAGAAAATCGATTTTTCACTGAATCATGTTTGGCGTGCAACAACTGCGGTGCAGCTTGCAAGGCGGGTGATTTTAAACGGGACAAAACACATTTGCCTAAAAGCATGCTGTTAGCTTTGAAAATTTGACTTTAACCGATTCACCAGAAGCTCTTGTGTTGAAGCATAAAACTATTTTAGTATTGGACTGTCTTTGTAAGTAGCAAACTGCACAAATAAACCACAGTGGCCTAGTAATTCCACAAGGCTGGTGATTTGATTTTTTTCTGGATCGCGCAGTAGACCCACCCATTGACACAGGCATGAACAAGCGAACAGTGGGAGGCGGTAATCCACGACCCCATAAACCAGGGGTCTAATTACTATGCATGCCACAGGCGTTTTTCATAACCTCAACACCGCTACCAAGGGGACAACCAGGCTGATTTGCCGTCAAGATTCGACACAAGGGTAAAATAGCCGGAAGGCAGTGTGTTCTAGTGAGTAAAATTAGGCGAAATTTCATGCAATCTGCCAAACACAAATCCGCCTAACCAGAAAGTCGGTTAGCTCACAGCCGAGCTAAATGCGGACGTTAAAGGGCTTTATTCGACCCCGGTGACATTCTAATCAACCCGTTTTTGGTAAACTGAGGCTGAAGATATCTTCGGAGAATACAAATCCGTTTTTGGGGTTGAAGGAGGACACTACTAAATTGTTTCGATCAGCATGAAACATAATTTAAAATGTCAAAAAATTTTGAAACGTGTACCACCCGGAAGTACGTAAAGGATTTCAGTAGAAGGGAGACGAGATCTACTGCTGTGTTCTTGTAGATTACGGAAGAGGTCCAAATTCGCTTTAATTTCAGATCGCCACAAGTCCATTCCGACCTCACCGATTGTTATGTACTGAAACAAATTTTGCAGTACGGATTCCTCTCTTGAGGCTACTTGCCCAAAACCACAATCTTATAAATTGCTCAAGTTTACTGACGTCAAATAAACGCCGTTGATTGGTTATTTCTCGGGCTTCAAATGTTGGTTATGGATTACAACCTCTCGTGGATTACCCCGACCTTCCACAGATCGGTTGGGGCTCGTCACTTCACCCAGTAAACTGTGACAAGGCCACGATGTCGTAACCAGGGTAACGGACAGAATGGCAGTTCCAGACTGACCTAATCCAACCAGACCAAGGATTTTTCCGCGAAGGCTTCTGTAAAGAAACCTTTCGGCATGCTGACCGGCTCTGAAACGCGCTGGAACAACTCTTGGACAGTCGCAGTGGGAGCAGCTGTAGTTGCACTGAAGGATCTTCGCCAGGACGGTGTCGGCGGCGGTGTCCACGTCTGGTTCCGGTTGCATTATCCTAAAGTAAATGCCTACAAAGCGAACACGTTGCAAGCATTAAAACAACCGAAATTCGTTTTCAAGGACGTTGTTGACTGGTAGGCTAGCCTACCTTGCTCCTTGAGGTACGAAGAGGCTTCGTCGAGCGAGTTGTTGAACATATCAGCGAGGAGGACAAACCGAAGGTTCGTGAAGTGACGAATGACCTCTTTGTCGTACAGTTTCATGTCATAGAACACGACAACCGTGGTTGATTGGAGGACCTAGAACACGAAAGGCAGATCTCTCGAAGCATTCTACTTCAAGTCAACGCACGCACTCAGTTACAGTGCTTTACCTCTGGAGAGAAACTGGCTTCACTGAGTCGTCGAACGATAACCACACTTTCTAAAGACGGTGGAGGGATTCTCGAGGCTTGCGAGGTCACGCGACACCCCGAAAATCCATCGAATATAACCACGGTTTTTGAGATCACACCTAAGGAAAAAAAATACCACCACAGTTTGTTGATTTTACAATCGCTGTGATGCTAATTAACATGTACTCCACGCTTCGAAACAAATCTGATTTGCTGGGTGGGCTGAAAGGGCTGCATCGATTTTGGTGATGCGAGAGGAAAAATCGATATCAGTTTGAATTCCCGTCATGTGATTGGGTGATGAAAAAGATCGTGGCTGATATGAAATCAAGGTGCAATGCAGTATGTTTTTCACTCTTTAAATTAATTCAGTGGAGAAATTACGTGGTTTCTTATCGTACAAATTCGTTTAGTAGATTTTGAGCTGATCCACTGCCCCAAGAATTTTGTTATGTAAATTATATAGCAAACAACAAAACATATACAAGTCTGAAGGGTTAAGGTTAGGACATTATGGTGGGTGCTTCTGAAGGATATCTCACTTCCACTCCTATTTTTAATTTTTGCAGTGTCTGCTGAGTAACATTTGGTCGAGCATTATTATGCTGAAAGAGGGAAGATTACGCTCGGACAGAAGCATTATTCTGCGACCCCTCCACCAAACACACAACATTTTTAGTGACAATCCGTGGTTTACAATTTAAAAAATCGTGGACAAAGTCCTTGTCAAAGCCGAGGAGTCCCCAAGAGCAAATCCCACCGGATTTACCATTAGTCGAATTGACTATACTACTGTTTACCTGACTTAAGGATAGGAGTACAATCCAAATCAAAATAAACATCGTAAGTAGGACATTTTTACTAAAAAGTAACCTTTTGAGTTAAAAACCATGATGAAGAGAATGCCGTCAGCGGTTTTGTGCCTAACAACGACTGCACGCAAACTCACAGATGACAAGACCTTCCTAAAGCACCAATCGAAATACCACAAGACTGACTAGTACCACTCTGAGCATGAAGCTGGTTCGGTGAATCGATTGAAGGCGTCGGAAGAAGAGGAAGTCGTGGAAACACCTGCTTTGAGAGGACGCCACTCAGAAGGGAATTCCACGTGTGAAGCATCTCCGACCAGTGTTCCGCAGGCGACGCCGCCAGAGTGGACGCCAACGCGACGAGAGAATGCTGCGAGAGCAGAGACGGTGCGAGTGGCAGTCCCGGGGCCTGGGCCAGCAACGATCGATAGCGGTACGCGCCCGCAAGTCCACTGCCCCGACGTTGAGTCGTTCGGTGACCGCCTCCGCGGATTCCCGACGTGATGGAAGCGCGCATGCCTTTTGCAGGCAGTTCAATTCGTCGAGGGGGATCTGTGGCTGGATCGGCGACTGGAATGTCACCTTCCCTCTTCTCACCTCCATGGAAGTGTCCACTGCAGATGCGCAACTGTAAGATAAAGGTGAGGTTGCAACAAAGAAGATTTTTGAGATCTGGACACCTTAACTTCAACGAATGTACCTGACTGACGATGTTCGCCTCCGTGCGCCCAATAGCTTCTAGCCACTTGTTCCTCAGCACGGCCGGTTTCTTTGGTACACGGTAAAAGTGCCGATTGTCCTCGAATCCTCTGTATCGAGATCGAAATTTGCAGTTTGGGAATCCACAAGTCGTAGGCATCCTATAAGTCAAGATATAAAAGATTAGTTCACGAAGTTCCAGTCCTTGGTTTGGGGTTGTCACTCCTGTTCAGTGAAGGAATTTTCATCGCCATTTTGCCAATCCTGTGTTTAACCTAAACCGGGGAATTTGAATGAGGACAATATCGATTTTTTATATGATCACTCCTCAACGCGAACATCGCCTATTCCCTACTGAATTTAAACAATCACGACATCGATTTTTGTGTGAATACTTAGCAGCATTTTAAACTAAAGACAATGTTGAGGACTCGAGATTGTGATTTCTGAAAAAAAAACGCTTTTCTAACATGTTCCATCAGTTCAACTCCCAAACAGCCCGGCAGTGGATGAATTGGGTGGTCTGCTGTCCCGCTCGTGACCACGCGCGTGATCACCTCAAAATCTCTTACCGCTAAGAGACAATAAACCAGATTGTTTAGCTTTGTGGCGGAAAACCGTCAATAGGCTAATTGGTTGGGGAACTTTGAACACAGGTAATAAGCTCGGATGCGTGGCTTTGTCAAATAGTACAAACCAAGCGTGATAATAGCATGCCGAGTCGTTGACGTCGTGAATAACACAATTAACTGCCGGTGGCTTAAGCCGCAGCCCCCTGGGGATGAGGAAGCGGATTATCCCCAGTTCTGTGGTTCGCTCGTCCCAGCCTGGTGTGGTCTGATTTCTCTAGCCTCGATAAACACGTGATCATGTAGGTTTTTAAAAAGGAATTACACCTTCCATGAAGCGCACTTTGTGACCAATTGTAATATGTTCTCATTGACAAAGCTCACATCGTAACGAGTTTACTGGTTGTTTGAATCACTGTCATTTTGGACTCTTTTGGTGCGACATTGAAACGAAAAAGAAGAGTTTGTCTTGAGGGCTGGCAAAATTTCCAATTCTACCAAAATCAGCATGTGATATTTTGGGATTGGAATCGAAGCAGGAGGCTTAGCATTGTGCCTTGATATTCGATAGAACATTTTGAAACAAAGATTCTGAAGACAGAGGTACGTCATTATCCAGCAAGGATTCTCGAAAACAAGTCATTTGTGAGAGTCTTTGTTTAAAAAAGCAACGTAAGAATATGCGTGCGTGTAACCGGATCACCAAATGTTCATGGTTGAAGAGACGTGGACAGGGTGAGTAGGATTACGTTAAGAATAAGTTCATTTTTATAACAAAACAATAAGACATGGTATAACAAGCAAATTGTTTGGTGCGAGGACAACGTACTTCTGGTAGTAACTCCAAATGAATAGCCATGACCGGCTTCCCATTATTTAATAGGGTGATTTACCAATCACGGCGAGAGCTGGAGGAGAGGGGGTGGGAGGCTGTGTGAAGGCACGTCCTCTCCCCTCAAAGTGCGCAGACTTTCAAAAGTACCCCCTCTCCACACACCAATCTGATTGGCTGTTGACGCGATGCCTTCCAAATCTGGTACCCCCTTTGCCTCTTCCCACCTATCTCCTCGGGATCCTATTGGTTGGTACCCTGTGGTGACCAACCAATCAGAAAAATGTGGACGGCTGAAAGATCTTCTGTGAATTGGAGTTGTAAGTTTCGATTCTCACGAATTAAAAGTGTTTCGAACGACGATTTGAAAGATGGTAAATTGAGCTGGCCAGTTTTCAGGGCATTCTCGGGTTAATTCACACCATGACCGACGGTTTTTAACGTAGCTAGTCAGTACATCACTGGCTGTATACTGATAAGTTGGAATCTCATCGTTTGTTACACATAAATCTGAGGATCTGGGTTCGATTTGCTACAATTCATTGTATAAACTAACTTAAGATTACTTAAGAATCCTGGATTTTCACAAAGAACTAAATATTTTAAATTGTTTACTTTCAAATTCCATTATAATTGCCAGTTTATTTGGTCAAAATCGACTATGTGAAAGTGGGGTGAAGATACGCCTTACAACCAATCAGCGATGAGTATTTTGCTCACTACATGGCATTGTGGTCAGTGGAAACGTGAATTGCTGCGTTCAAGCACACTTTTCGTGGTGAACAAGCTCATAACTCATGAGGAATGACCTTGAGGCTTAACTAGGGAACGCCTATCAGTGTAGCGAATTGTCCAGGTGGTATATGTGACCGTGTAATCAACAAAGCGATTTGGGAGGTTGGCCTGACCTCGAAGACACCTCTGGTGAAAGCCTCGATCGGAAACATTATCGATAATTGGCTGGCTCTTTCATGACGATCTGCAATGTCGAACTGGAATTTTGATCTCTTCTGTTATCTGCAAGAACACCACGACAAATTTTGAGCATTAGGTCACAGCTCCAGTTACTCAACGTTTGTTGACGTTTTAAGAAACACCTCGGCAACTGACTTAATTTTTTTCATATTCCACGCACAATTCTGATACGGTTGAGAAAGCAAGTTCTCGGACAAAGTGATCACACCATGTCACCTTTACTGGGAAATCAACGCTACTGGAGTGTTTGATGGTGTCAATCCACAATCACGTCCACTGAACAGACGACTAATTGCGCCCTTCTGCTGTGCGTCTTTCGTGGTTGGAAGCTGGATTTTACGGTTTGTAAATACCAGGTTTAATACCAGACTGACCTAGTCTGCCCTCTGTATCACCTGGAGCAGCCATCTTTACACAGTCGTACCGACATCAGGAGTCACTACCAAGAGTTCTTCTTGGTCGATCGTTGTGGATATCAGTAGATTTAGCGGCTTCTTGGTGAATAGAGACGGTGGCGCCAGCTGAGTTTGCACAGTTCCCAGAAATTCGGATTTCACAAAACACTAAATTTCGTTGAATGATTTCCTGCGTTTCTAGAAATTCTGTTTGCTTTCGTTTACATACAGCTAATTTTCAGTACCTTCGTGGAATAACAACGCCTTCCAGAAAGAGCCCTGTTCTTACTTATCTTTCAGCTACCACTCGCCTTCTTCCATTGAATTTAACGGCCATAACGAGACCATCGGAGGACAAAATGTTTTTGCTTTGGAATGTTCTTGAATAGATTCTACAGCTCGATTTGTTTCTAATAATTTCAAAATAATAACCATAGTAATGACGATGGGGGTGCATTTGTGCTTAGTGTACCGTGTCCAAACCCTTTGGTAATTCACTTCCTTTACAATAATTGGTTTGTGTGTTTGTCCACCTTGCCTTTTTTAGGGTCCCCATTGAACAACACTTGTGACTTGCAGATCCTTTATTCCGCTAATCATTCACACACGTAAGTCTTGAGGTTTTACGCTTGTTGTGCCCATTTTGGCACGCACGGCAATTTCATTTAGATCGCGCGCCCATTCCATCCGCATCATACTGGCCTACTTGAACTAAGGTATAATGTCACGTGGTAAAATATAATTAAGGGACGTCCATCACGACTGTTAAAGCATGTCAACACACTCCTTAGTAATTCACCTACGACTAATAGTATGCATCCCCGTCCGATAACCTAGGGGTTACCTGTTGACGTTTGAGCATTGGCGTTCCCTCGAGTACATGCGTAAACATGAATGCTTCCGGATCTACCTTCTTTGCCATCTCGAGTACCTGAGTGGAGTAACTGGCTGGTCCGGAGCTTACTCGAGAACCAATTTAAGGATTCCCATCATAAAACGGACTCGATAGGTACTTCAACACAGGTACGATTTGAAATACTTAGCTCTTTGTTTCGACAGGAAGATTTAAAATGTCGCAAGCATCAAACAGGAGCTGTGCGAAAGTTTCTAAACAGGAATTCTGCAGGTTGGTTTTTTGTGGGAGATTTAGGCGTGCATACTATAATTGACTAATTGTTAATAAAAAGAGAAAAATGGCGACGCGAATCTTAACTACACTTTAGAAAAATGTTGAAATACATGTAATAATTCTTAATAAGAATATCTAAGTACCTAAAAATATATTTCCGAAGATTTTGCAACTGATTTTCAATCCCAAACGCGTTGACTATGTGCACGTAATTTACCTATTTGGTGCCTGTTTTCATTAATTACGTTCAAAATGTTTGTCTATACTACTAAATTCTGGCCAAGCTGACAAAACATGTAAAAACCATTTTTGGTGGCTTTGTGAGATTCAAAGACTGGTGGGAGTGAATTAGGCTTGATAACCTAAAAAATTGCCCTGTAAATGTTATTTCGTTATAGGAGCATCACTGTTTTTTCTTTGCACACAAATATATTGCAGTGTATACTTCACTAATAATGGTAAATATTGAGGTAAAAATATAACTATGTGAACAAGCCTATGCGCACATTTCATTTAACAACTTTGTATCAAAATAATAATAAGTTGGTGAGCAAATATGAAATCCGGAATACTTAAAGGAAAATTGACAACTCAAAAGATCACTCTGAATGTTTTTTAACAACTTTTTATGGTAAACCAGGGGCATTTTAACCAAATTTATTACTAAAATTCAACAGTTTAACAGTGAGAACCTTGCATATTTGACTGTACAAAAAGCATAGGCTTTGTTGTAATTTTGACTTCTTTTAATGAATAAACTAGTTAGAGCAATTTTAGAAAATGTCAATTACACCTGATTCGGTGTCTACGAGCGAAAATTCTTCAAAATCTAAACAAGTTATTCTTTATAAGTAGGATAAATACTTAATCGATCAATTTTTTTAGGAGTGCATGTGATGCAATTAAAAAACTTGATGCCGTCTACAAGAGTGGGAAACCAGTCAAAACTCTTTTCGGCCCTAGTGCTAACAGCCATAGACTACGGTATTGAAAAGTTTTATCTTCTAATTAAATAGCCTCAAACTAATTCTTGTTAAGCTGATGTTTCTTGACCCTTCAACATATGGAAATAAGTGTGAGCAAATTCTCTGGAGTAAGGTTTTTTATGAACCTGTCCATGTTGCGAAGGCAATTATACGCGTGAGCATTAAACTAGTTACATATTTTTCTAGGGCATGGCAGGGTCATTACAATCCTCCTCGTTTGAAGAAGCTTACAAAGCTCATCTTACAAGCGCACTTGGGTTTTATCAAAATTTGTTGCTTCGTTTTCAACTTGAGTATTACCGCCCCGATGTCTGGTCTAAAGCTTGGGGCATGTTGGATTTTGGCATGATTACACGTACAGCTTCATTCATAGTTCCTTTATAAATTAATTAGGTCTCGAAAGTAAGGAAGTCAGCACTGCCCATTCACTCTGGGCGGAGAAAATTGCTCAGAAGTTCCTTGTATATATAGGCGATTTATGTAAGTTAAGCAGTACGCCTTTCTCTACTTTCTTGTGCAGTTAGATATCATCTAGATGTCGGTGATTTCCATGCTCGCCGTATTGCCTACAAGTACTACCAGTTGGCAATTGCTGTCAACCCCAGCAATGGTATGTTTTCTTGCCTACTAAGCCAGCTTGTCTCAGGCACCCCTCACAATCAACTCGGAACTCTTGACGTGGGTAGGTGCTATGGCCTGAATGCAGTCTACCATTGCCTACGAAGCATCGTGTCCCCCATACCATTTGACGGTGCCAAAGGCAATCTTGCTACAATTCTGCTTAAAAACGAGGCCCGTTTTGCCAGTATGAAGGAGTCCAAGCCGTCAATGCCCAGTTTACAGTCCCAAGTGCTCCAACGAAAGGCTGCCATAAAGTTTGCCACCCATTAATCATAGACATTGTGTTCCAGGTTGAAGGACTTGTGTGCTACCATAGTTAAGTTCCTCTACCTCATTCACAGGAATACGCAAGCATACATAAAGTAAGCCAGTGTCTCACATGAACCACTCCTCTTTTCTTACTAGACCCGAGACTCACGCCATCGACTCGACGAAGGATCCAGACTTGCTTGACCAAGTTTTGGAGGATTTTAGCTTCATTCTGCGCTCGGAGACCAAGCGATTTGGCGCGAAGTGCATAGCCCACATGTTGCCCGAATTTACTGGAACGTACAGCACAGTTCCGGACTTTTGTCCGGATTCTGAGTCGTTCAACCGTCAGAAGACTGCGACCACTCCTCTTCTGTCGCCTATTATTTTGCGGATGGTTCTGTGCGCTGTCCTTTTTACAGATTTTCTAGTCGACAGCAAGGGTTGTGAATCCCAAGAGGTATATGTTCCTTTCTACCCTCCATTAATCCTCGCCTTGTTTAGCCTCCAATGGAACAACTTTTTGAGCGTTCAAAAGAACTTCCGTTGTTCATTCTGCTATCACTAAACCTGCTTTTAACTCACGCCTCCCACGCCATGGCAAAAACCGTGAATATGTTCACGACGGCTGCTTCTAAGCGCCTTGACGCAGGTCAAAGTACGAGTCGCCGGCGCAAACGAAGCGGTCAGGGTGCAAAACAAACGCTCAGTGGAGACGCTCCTCTTGAGGGTGTTGACGCACAGGGTAAGATTTCTCGCTGAATTGCTTCTGCACAACCCGACGAAGTGCTCATTTATTTTTCGGCCCTTCAAAACCTGTAGAGATTAATCCTCCGTTGGACAATAACTCAAATGATGACGACGCTGCCAATGAAGAGGCGAATGAGCCCGTGGATCGGCGTGAGGCAGCTGAGGCGGCGGCGGCGCCTGCAGACGGCAACGGCAGCAACGAAGATGTGGCCGTGGAATCCGACACCTCAGGCGAGGTCGTAAGGGGTCCGCGGCTAAGACGACTTCGTCCACGCCGTCGGCCGGGCAAGGAGGACGACTTTTTTTGTAGTTCTCTTAGCGATTACGACGACGATGAGGAAGAGGAGGAGGAGGGTAGTGAGTATTCGGAGGATGAAGATGATTACGACGACGACGAGGTCGAGGAAGATGAGGAAGACTGGAGCTCTTTGGAAGAGGAATACGGCGACAACGTCAGGCCTGTCGACAGCGAACTCAATTCTCAGGTGAGCCCTGGGTAACTAGTTCACAGGCCCGTCAAACCTTCCCGCGTAATCCGTTCAAAATCGTCCAACGGTGACCCCCTTTTTTGCAGAACTCAGAGTCTCCTCTGTCGGGTGGGGAAGACGAGGAGTTGGCAGAGACCAGTTTGCAGGCAGATTCCATTCGACAGGGCCAGTCACCCATTCCAGAAGAGGACGCCCAATCGCCTCCAGGTAAGTCCGGTTTGAAGTCGGCTTCAATTTGTGCGGATTTTGCTCATTCCAGAGAGTGAACACGCAGACTCCACCCAAGACGACAATAAGACCCCTCCAAGTGCGCGCGCCAGCACCAAGGCAGACGACGATTCCGATCGAAACGAGGACACCAAGGCGGAGTCCGATGAGTCAGAGGTGCTGCAGGAGTACACGTGGGTGCGACTCTTTGTCGCAGCCCACTTTGTCGACGGCCTCCTCGCCGCCGTCAAACTCCTCACCGATTGGCTCGCGCTGTCACGTGACTTCCTCCCGCAGGCGACCGCCTCGCGCGCAGCGTTGGTGCAGCAGGCGGTGTGCCGTCTAGCCGGCCTACTCAACTACCTCAGTCCGATTGTAGCTCAAGTCGAGCGCGAGTTCTCCGACGCGGAGCTGCTGGCGTGTGACTACGTCGGTTTGCCGAGCGACGGAGTGCGTTCGCCATCACAGCTAATGCCTCACCTCTCTGCGCAGTGTCGAGAGGCCTTGAGGCGGGAGCTCCAACAAGGCGGCGACACGTCTAGACGCACGCCTTTGCCGGAGGATTGGCTGCTTCGGGGCACGCCGTCTCTCTCCGCACTCCACGCTAGCCTCGACTTCGACCAGGGCACCCTAAGTAGTCGAATTGAGGAGGCGCTCTTGCGGTGCCTCGTGTTGGTCCGCTTCGGACGCCGGTTCGCTCAGCAGACGCCGGAGTTGGGTGTGAATTTCGTATACCACGCCGAGTCCAACTACTTCACGGCCCCGCCTCCCACCGACAGCACCAAAACCTTCTCCCGTTCGCACCAAAAGCGGTCCGACGGCCCAGTTCCCCGTAAATACAGACCACGGAAGGCTAAGAAGGAGAGAGAGCCGTACAGACCCAAGGTTCAGCCGCCGAAAATTGTAAATGAGGAGGCGCTTGTGGGTCTCGGTGACCTCCCCACACTCCCCGAAGCGGAAAAGGTGAGTGTGTTATAAAATACCTACTTAATATAAACGAGTAGCGACCGTTTTACCAATTAACTTTTCTACAGCCGTCTACGTCGACGTCTGCAATGCGCGAGGAAGCTATGCGCAACATGGCAAAACTCCGTCTAAAAAACCAAGTGGACAAACTGTCCGAGGAGATGGACAAAAGAGCCTCAGTGAGCGTCCGCCCTGTCGCTGGTTTCGGTGGTCAACTGGAGGCCAAATTCCAGCCCTCGCCCTACATCGTGCTGGACACTTTTTGTCTACTTGGACACATGCCTTTCGTCAAATGCCTGCTCTCCACCCAGCAATACGTCATCCTCATCCCTCGAGCCGGTAAGTGCGTGTCTGCAGTGCTAGGGGGGGTTTAAGATTGCCCAACTGTGAACTTCAATTTTGCCAACCAATGAGGGCGTTTTTGTTAAAAAAAAACGCGCAAAATCTCATCCAGTGGATGAAAATGATGAGATGTGCGCGCGTGTGTGTGTTGTGCGTGTCGTGCGTAATCTACACAAGTTCACTTTGTAGATAGCAACTGGGATTGTGGGTGCTAGCGTGGGCATGTCATGCCACATCGGTCCTGCTAACCCCCCCCCCCGTTCCTGCACCAACTGTTCTCGGTCTAATCGACACATCTAATCTCGCTGCAGTGCCTTGACAACGACGGTGCACGGTTCACTTTGATTCTAACAACTGTTCCGGACGCGGTATTCTAGCCCCCGCCCTAATGGGCACTTTCCCCTGTCACAGACAATCACGTGTACCTTCTTCTTTTTTTCGCGAATCCGTGGGGTTAACGCGCGGAAACACGCATATCTGTAGGGGCCTAAATTAGCACTACCGCAAAACCCTATAGATAACAGCCGGTCACGACCTGAGAAGAGGGAAGGCAAAGAGTCGAAAGGGGGAACACGACCGTTTATTTGCGTCACGCCAGTCAAGTCGAGTAAAATCGTGATGAAACCCACTTCTGTGTGCGTAACAGGCGACTGCTAACAAAAATCAATAACAAAGAGGGCGAGTCATCGATGCAGTCGGGCAGGCATGCGCACAGCACTCACGCGCGCGGTGGCTGTCTGTCCACAACAGTGCATTCACGAGAAAAAATCGATTATAGCTTCGCTAAGTATCGATCCCTGAAAGAGCGGATTTGCGTGAAGTGCATCCACTGAAAAAAAAATCGATTGATTTGTGTTCGCTCACGAATGCTAACTGTGCTGGTCTGCTGGTCGCCAAGCTTCGGTCTTTGATGCCGGTGTGCGTTTGGAAGCGGGGTTTTCGTTTGACCGACAAGTTTGCCACGAAAAGTGTTCCACGATGCTCTTGGGGGTCACGTTGGGCCGTCCAGGTGTTATGTGTGCGTTTTCTTTTGCAGTTATCGCGCACCTTGACCTCCTGAAGAAGACGACGGTGACGGCGAGAGCTGTCATTCGGTTTCTGGAGGAGCAAACCCACATCGGCAATCGGTGAGATTCCTCTTCGCCTTTCTCTCTCCGCCCTCTTCCTCATATTTTTTAAATTACGCGGTATTTATTCACTTCAGGTCGTGGTTACGACCTTCACCAGCCAATCTGGTTGATGACAAAACCGTTGTGTGTGTGTGTGTGTGTTGCAGTGTCCATGGGCAATCAATGTCACTGATGTACACGAAGGGACGCAGATTATTGATTGAATTGAAATGAGCCAATGAGACGAGGGCGGTTGAGATACGCGGTCGATACGAGATTGGTGTGTATGGTGAATCGCGGAAATGCACTAGTCCTAAGCATGTGAATCGTTGATTAGACAAACAGTGTAGAATTTCGCAGGATGCTGTCGTTTCGTTTCAGTCGAGTGCTGTGCAAAAACCACGGTGACGAACACCTGTCTTAATACGCACTGAGACCGCGGATACCAAGTGATTTTGCGTAGTTACCGACCATTCATAACTTCGGCTTGTTTCCTCCGGGGAGAGGTCGATCTGTAGTTTCAAAGTCAACTTGACTGCTCTTTCTTGCACCGCCACTGACCTTTAGAGAATGCAGATGACCCGTTTCACAGTATTTCACCGGCCACAATCGATATGGCAGCAAGTTCTTTAATCGATTTTAATCGGCTCACACCGCTACGTGCTGATTGGTTGACCCAGAGAGAGTAAAATCTGATTGGTTGAAGGCACCACAATTTTTGGATAACGCAGCCGCGTCTCTTTACTGGATTGAAAGCGTAAATTAACAGGCGAAATCTCGCCTAGCGCAACAATTGCAGGGAGTGGGGGCAGAGGGGTAAATTTCAACCGTTGTTCACAGAACGTAACCATCCTTTACCCTAGGGGTTTTCAGGTGCATCCACCATCTTTCAATTTTTTCCACCCCAGTTTTGGTTGTTATGCCGCGTTGTTAGCACAACTTGTTAATAATTCCGTTGGTGTGGTTAGCGAGTGAGTCCGCGTCTAACCTGTTGCGTCTTTTGAAGCTATCTCCGCATCCAGACGGAAGACGAGGATCTGCCTGAGTCTCAGAAGATTCGCCTGAACAAGATCCAGTCGACTACCAGTGGTGACGATGCGGCTGCCACGCCGTTGCCCGACTTCGCTGTGACCTCCAGGTGGATCGGCATCGTTGAATGCGCCGCCTTCTTTTCCAAGGTGGTTCCGCGTGCTGTTTTCCTCGATATTCTTCTTGGCTGATGTGGCCAGGTGATCGCTTCCGAGGGTCCAGTCCTGCTACACGACGATGATTGGTTCACGTCTTTGAGTGACTCATCAGACATTAATCCACTGATTGTGCCTGCTGCTTAACTGGTTGAAGGGTTCTAGTCTCTAGTTGAAAAAGTCCTCGAATTAATGCCCAAGTTACTTCAGGTGGCTGCAGCAAAGCCGATTCCTGCTTTGTTAATTTTCCTCCTCAAAATTCGTCTCTTTGTCCTCAAAAACTGTCCTGAGTGAATCGCCTCCTCTGATTGGTCAATCGGTGGTACGATGATAAAATTTCGCGTTTCGTTTGAAGTCCGCGCTGGAAATGCACGTTATTGCGTTCGTGTCATGTGCTTGTTTTCGACCAGAAAACCAACGATTTCCTGTCTAGCCCCGTTAGATAAAACCTTTTAATTCGGCGATTTGGGTAGGGGTTTTTAGGGGTTATTTGTAAATTAGCTTGTGCAAAGGCGGAGTTAGCTTCACCGCTTAACTTGTAGGTCGAACCGGGGTCCCTGGCTTCAAAGAACAGCGAACCTTCCGCATCGAAGGCGTCAACGGAAATCGTGAATCTCCTCAAGTACCGCCCGCCAGCCTCTGAGGTTGTCCCCACCCCCATAATCACCGTGTTGATCGGCTCAAGGATCACCACACCGCAGGACGTCAGCGTTCCTCTTCAGCTCGTCCACTTCGCCCAAAACTCAGGTTTCTCTCCTTAATTTATTAGTTGTTAACGTTGGCCAATCGGATTTCATGTAAACTGTGTGTGTTTGTGTGAAAAAGTTGAGGTTTGGTGTGTGTGTGACATCAATGCCACCATTTGGGCGCAGTTTAGTGCAAAATACAAGGCTCAAATTTGAGGAAATGGGGCTTACTGCATGAACCAACTTTGTCTTCTTTGGTCTAGTCATCTACTGGCGGTTAAAAGCAACAACACAACCACCGCAACCCACTCCGAGGATCTTAGTTCCACTGTAACTATGGCAACCCTGAACATCTCGGGCATTGATCTGATTCAAACAAACCCCCAGTGTAGATTAATCGAAGTGGTTCGTGTGTAACGCTTTGCAAATTGCGCCCATCACAGCTGACAGTGATCAGGCCGCAAATTGATCCCCACTAAGCGCCAAATCACACCCGGAGTCATCCAGCCAACTACTCCGTCTTGTGAGTGCTTAGAGCACTGACCGGACTCCTTTTGTGTCCAATTTTCGGTTTACCGTCGAAGCTGGCAAACTGCCTCCTCATTAATCGCCACCAAAGTTAATTCTTCTCATTCTTTCTAATTTAAGGAGACAGTGGACTCCTTTTCCAGCGATTTTTTTCCATTCCGAATGCTTCATTTCTTTTCACACACACACACACAAAGTCGGCGTTGGAAAAAAGCCTCTCACCACCAGATCGTTTGTGTCTCCAACTGCATCACCTACCACGCGAACCAAGTTTGAATTTAGTTTCTCTCTCTGTGTTTGTGATTTGTTTAAATTAACTGTTCTTTCAAGTCACTCAATTAGCGCGGCGACGATGGGAGTTCATTGTTGTCTCTCTTCTTTTAGGCATCGCTCTTGAGCCGATCCTTCACTTCTCCCAGCGATGGAAATCCAAGAGCCGTTAGGCGCTGTAGTTGTTTCTGCGCATTAACAGGATTTTGCGATTGTACAAAGCCTCGAAGTGGACTGTGGTCGTTTGCTGCTATTTTGTTCCAACTCCCCTCGTCTGAACAAAGTCCGGAAGTGTGCTCTGAAAAAGCGACTTAATTGGTCAATTATCCTTGCCGAATGGGCACTCCGCGTCGTCCAAGTGTGGGGATTTGTTGAGAGACGAAGTGTGTGTGTGTGCGACAACACAGCTAACAGAGTCCGGTGTCCACGACTACTCCCTCGTATTTCGCAGTTACCTACCACTAGACAGCGACCCACCGCATTTGTCGTTGCTCCGTAACCTTGACGAAGATCTAACTGGGTGTGTTTTGTGCTGCACCACCTGGGGAATTGCTCTAGCCCTTCCTGGGACGCTCTTTTGTTGAATTGGTGAAGGAGAGGTGGCTACCGAGTGACAGGTGGCCAAGTTGCTGACTCAACCTGGGTTTTCGTGGGCGCAGAAATCTCAAAATTAGGCCAAAATTGGGGAGACTGATAGCTCGAGTGCCACTTAATGTGTCCAGCCTTGCGTTAGCCGGCGACACTGGAGATTATTAATGGCCTACCGCCTAAAATAAGCTGTCCGACATCAAAAGCTTACTCGAGATCGGTCGCATCTGCCAGTTTCCTACGCAATCCGTCAAATTTGGAATTTTTCGTGGAGATCTTGCATTCCAACGCTTCGTAACTACGACAGGTTCGGACAACTGACGCAACGTGATCTGCGTTTGTTGTTGTTAGTTGGTGCAAGTTAGAGGTGCCCTTACCGATAATGAAACGGTCTTCTCCGGTAGCAGTCCGGAAATTTTGGACGTCCAAGACCTCCTGTTCTGCAGCAATTCAAGCACGAAGTCAGCGTCATCGAAGATGTAATTAATGGAGGTTCAATGTTGAATTGGTTTAAGGGAGAACGGAATTGCATAAATTAGATTGTGACTGGTTCCAATGATTGTAGCAGCGAGAAACATGACTGAGAGTCACACATTTGCAAGTTCATAATGGTTATCTCCCCAGGCTTTGCTAAAATGACCAATTTATCCAGGCGTTAAATTTCGTGATAATCTTGTTTTTGTGGAATGCCAGTCAGAATTGTCCTCTAAAAAAACACGCCGGCAACTCGCTTGAAGGAGTTCAGCAATCCGAGGCACTGAGTCGGGCCATCAGTCGTGTGATTCTCTGTTTGCTCCACATTTCTTTAAATCGACAAATTATAAAGTTTAGATATTTGTTGTTAATAAAAAAAATTGGCACATGTTGTGATTATCAACTGGAAGGTCAACGTGATAGACATTTTAATCGAGTGGGACCCCTTATATGCCCACCAGTTCAAATTGTACCCAATAGGTTTAAATTAGCCAATAGCAAGTCCGTCACGATGGTGCCAATTTTTCATTGGTGGATTTGATCAATCACAACCTGTTTGTCACGTCACTGTGTGAATAAAATTTACCACCTGAAAAACTCTGTAATTTCGAAATATACTTGGCGATCTAGGTCAAGAATAGGGTGTATTCCAGCGGATTCTAGCATAGTTGACTCACTCTACACGAATGTGAGGTTCTGTCTTCACCCGCATTCAATTTTCCGCCAAGTTTGACTGTTCGGCCAATAGTACCTCTCCTCAGCATCTCACTTGACCTTGAAACGTACTTGAAAGGCCGATTGACTACTTTAAAATGCTGCATTTTTCATCTCAATTGCACTGCGAGCCCTTACTTGTAAAGTCACTTTCAGAGCTAGTTTAACGAGTTTAAGGCCCAGTTCTTAGAACACACAGACTGGATACAGGAAGTTTCGTTTGAACATTTGATCTTCAGTGGTTACC
>UXSR01000515.1:0-29051 GCA_900604375.1 Mesocestoides corti
TCAGACAGTCACTTGGTTGTTTTGACATCAATAAACCGGTCGTGTCCGCTCTCGCCTCTTCTCCACTCTACTCGAGTTGTCTTGGGCTGTTAATTAGAGGGTTGTAAGGTAGTGCTAAGATCAAGCTACTACAAAACCATGTATGCCAGGGGCCTTGTCAACCAGACCAACCCCTCAATAGATTCTCCGTATACAGGCATGCTTTTTCCTTGCAAGAAAGTTACTTGCAACTCACTGCCTCAAATGACTTTCAGTCTGGGATTCTAAGGCTTAAAAAATCATAGTTTTGCAGTTCTCCTTTGCCTAAAGACAGTTAAATTAGTCTAGTTATCATAATTCCTGCCTGCCCTCTTGTGATTCAACAGGCTTCTGTGGACAAAGCGGCCTCTTCACTCACTCATGTCACCAATGCAACATTGCTGGGGCCTGGATATGATATGGAAACAATGAGCACTAGACGAGGCATCAGGTGGCCCAACCAAAGCGTCGGTGTGCAAGTACGTGCCTACTAATAAGTCGCTGATGCATACAAAGTGGACGCCAATAACTGTCGGTGGTCATAATCAAACGAGATTGTGTAACAAAGGCGATGCTTATTATGCGGCAGATTAATTAGCAGGCGGCAGAGAGCCCAGGGCGATCGATAAACCGCGACGTGTGCAGGCAGGTGGCAGACGCGACTTAACCCACACTTCACGTCGTGTCGTCGTTGCTGTGACATTTATGAGCACGATCAATCAACAATTAGTCGTTTCACAGAGCAGATGATTTTGAATCTATTGCGACATATATCGTCATGTTTAAATTGACATCAGGTTTTGTCATGTGCCCTGTCAGCTTACCCCACGAGCTCTACGCTTTGTCCTACAATGTTTCAATGATCGCAAATCTGTCTGGTGAATCCCAGTACCTTTTTTCTACTTTTTTATAATTCCAATGTTTTAGCACTTAGGTCTAAAAGGCCTTTAGATCCGAAAATTTAGGATTCCCTTTTGTGTACTCGATTACTAGTTGAAATTAGGTTAAAAACGCTTCATTCGGCTGACCTGGTAAATACTCTGGAGATGTAGTGGTTCAGCGAAATAGGGCACTTACTGAAAGTAATCCAGAATATGTCCATCGCGGTTTCAATTTAAATCTAAAGAAAACAGCATTTGGAGGCAGCTGATATTTCTTCGTGTTCTATTATGCGCAATGTTGCCATTTGGTTAACTTTTACGACCACCGAAAATTCACGAGCCATTTCTTTGTGGCTCTGTACCAATCGACTTGTTCACTCGTAATTTTCAACTCAGAGCTGAAGAGTTACAAATTTTTCATCGGCAATCCAGCATGTTTTTTATAAAAGCGTGCGACTGACATTAAAATAACTTTTTCACAGTTTCCTGATTTGAAATTAGGTGGCCGTTACATGATGAACCCTAATCATGGCAGAAACTAAGAAAATTTAAGTGATGATGAGAAACGCCTCGAAGCCTATGACTTTACCAGATATTTTTGAAAAATCCGTCCTAGTTATTTAACTGCTTACTTGCAGCTCAAAGTGCTACATAATTCAGTGATGCCCTGAAGTGTAGACTCATTCACATCTTGGAGCCTCATACGTATCATTTTCAATACACTAACTACTTTTGGTAATTCAGTAAAAGTAATTATTAAAACGGGGATCTTTTGTGATGGTTTCAATAGACATAAAAACCAAGATATTTATCGGTTTGATCTGTTGCCTATAAAATAACCTGATAGCAACTGAATTCACAAAGCACACACACTTTTTATCCCCTTTTAGCCTCTATCAGCTGAGTAAATTGTCTCTTGACTTTGTCGATAGATATCATCCAGTATTGCAGTTTATTGAGCATGCAAATATTCCCATATTTCACGGAACGCTTCACTGATTATATGCCTGTTAATTTAATTAGAAGTGCGTTCAGCCTTCTACACTTCGCCTTAAATAGCCATAACAATTATGCCTACACTGACTAGATGCTGGTATATTTTTAATTATTTACATACTAGTTAATGTCTAATTGCACTGGTTGGTCGTCATAAGTGTGGCGGAGGCTGTGCCCATATAAGGAGGCAGACATAATTGGAATTGAATGGGTGCAACTAACCGCGTGACGACTTGTGAATAAAATCTTGAGTGGATGTGCTCAGAAGCTACAGCCAATCAAATTTGTCAGTCCACTATCAAGTAAAAAATTATCGATTAATACGACTAGTGAATATAATATGGAGTGGATGTGCTCAGAAGCCACAGCCAATCGGATTTTTCAGTCCACCATCATGTAAAAAATTATCGATTAATACGACAGGCGTTTAGCCAGTGCGACCTGAATCACAGGTGACTGATCATGGCAGACGTTTCGTTAAATGGTACCCGTTGGTGTGCGTTTACGTGTTGTTTACGCCGACCATGAAACCGCTGTACACCATTTTACTGTTTAAATCCGTGAGACTGGTGGCTTGCCACACGTGTGTGCTGATTTCGTATTTCGATTCAAGTGAGACTTCAGTGCTTCTGGTTTATTAACTGAAATGTGCTAATTACCAACTCTGCGGGTTTCTTGAGTCTCTGAAACACGAGCTCCCTGAAGCAAGTCAAAAGGGTGTCCTCTATTTATGCACATAATTTGGGCTGTTTCATTTTATTTGGCTTGTGCAAACGCTCAGGTTGAAAACGTTTTTTCACCTCTAAGTTGGGATTAGTTTCCTCGTAAAAGTAGCCAGGTGAATCGTTGGATATTGATCGAAGATCGTCTTTAATACGGCAAATGTAGCACTCACCGTTGCGTCCTACTACCTGCACAAATACAAAAGTGTAATAAACGCAGAATTTTAACTTCAGTTACGAAAGGTGTAAACAGTACCTAGTCCACAACATAAAAAAATGATCTCCAACCGAGAAATTGTTTCCAACGTGAAATACCCTATAAACAGAGGTCTCAGGACTTGATTATTCACAGTTGTAGGCAGTTTCTGGGGCGTTTCAATCAGCACGGGACTCGCCTTGCACAACTCGCACACACTCGGAAACCAATTGAACTAATTTTGGAAATTTAGTGGCTTTCAAGGGACAGGATCAAGCGATACCCGCATGTCTCTCAGTGTAGTGCCATGGTAATTGTATTTGGGGATTCCGGAGAACTTTATCCGCTTTTTAATTAGGTGCCTTCGATTTATAATATGCATTTTTTTTGAAACTGGCTAATCGGCACAGTGCATTTTCGATGTTTTAATGTATTTTTACTGCTAGTTCGTTGAAAAGGAATTAATAGCTACTTGCCTGATTACCCTATATGGCATTTCAACCTACTCGTTGATGTGTCCCGCCATTACTTTGCTTAATAGCATTGTGAATCGTGTTTATTCACACCCCTTAATCCGGCCGCTCCACTTCCGACACAGGGTTCCCCTTTTCGGAGCATGTCGCCAGCAGCGCGGATCCTCAACTCCCCCCCTCGTTAGCTCGGATATTTATCTTGGATTATCCTCACATCTAGGTCTCGATGTTAGCGCATATATGACTCACACATCCGAGGTATAAATACACACGCTCAAACCCCATACACGACACAACGACACCAATGTGATGGAGCGCTGAAGTAAACGGTTGTGTCCACGTCCTCTCCCGCCTTTTCTTCATCGCGGGTATCAGGGAAACGTAATCGGGCCAGGGTTAATTCCGTGGCCCCTGCGTGGTTCAAGATCACATGCTGGGACCCACAACAATAGATTCTAATTTTATCATCAGTACTAAGACACTTGACGCATAATCCGATTATGAAAAGTCTAAACTTAGTGAATTACACCTTTATATTAATTTGGTGTGGTAGTTATCGAATTTCTCCACCTGCCCCACGTACTTCCAAATCGTAATGGCGCTAATATTTGGAGCCCTGCCGTCGCTGAAAATCGTTTTCATTTACAGAAGGTGTAAATTTGTCATCTTATTTCCGTATAACTCTTTGTTTTACCATGCTGTTCAGTTCGCTCCTCATCAAATAATACGTGAACATCAGTACGTTCCGGATCTCCCTTTTTGTTCGTTTCCGGCATGTCTGTCTCACTCACAGGTGGATCCGACATTTTCCTCTCTCCATTTTCGAGAAGAACAGTTCCATTGCGGTTTCGCCTTCATTAGCACCACAGACGTTCGTGGGGGCATGGAGGTTATTCTTAGGTGTTAGATTGTGCTGCGTTTGACTACTGATCATGGCCCAAACACACGACCTGAGTAAAAGCCTCAACTAGAGCTGCTAAGACGGCCTCATGTAGAGACATTTTGCCTTCGTAGCAGAGAGGACGGGAATTGAGAGTTATGGGCGACTTTGGCAGCCAGCAGAATGGGTGAGCCAGCGAAGTGAATGTGAAGCCAATCAGGGTTCACGTCAAGTGGTGCACACGATGAATTTGGGGATTTGAAAAATTCAACATGAGACGACGACCTCTCAAGCATTATTCTAGTGGTGTTTTCGAAGCCTCAAAAGTAATTTTGGCATGAAGACTCGAACTAAGGCTCAACCCCCCCCCACCTCATAAAATTTGTAGTAAGACGTTAGCCCCAATTACCAAGAATACCATTGTTTGAATTAAAGTTAACATGTGTCGGAGGCTGTTAGCGTTCTCCCAGTTGACATTATTCACGTCTACACCCCCCAATAGGGAAGCAGAAACTGACTTCAGCCCTACGGGGATAAAACTAATCCATAAAATAAGTTCGTTGTTTACATATATATCTATATTTAAGAGTTAAGTACCGGAAGTATGAACGAAAGAAGATAGTGAGTAAAAAAGGCAAGAAGTGGAATGCTTAGTAGGAGAGACATGGAGAGTTCGGTCACAAAGTGCGGGGGGGCGACTTAGATGCGTTCGAAAGTGCTAGACCTGGTGGCCTCACTTTCGCTGTCGTCGCTTTCGTCGTCCCCGTGACCCTCCAAATGCAGGACCCGCGCCTCGAGGGACTTGACCCGGTCCACGAGTTTGTCGATCACCTGACTCAGCTGCTCGATGGTGGCGGCGCATTCAAGGTGGGCGCTGTGGGAGGTGCGGGTGTCCGTCACCGGCGGAGCGCGCGCCTTCGCCTCCGTCGGTGCGTCCACGTGCGACTAAAACGGGCGCGGCAATGAGGTTAGAGGGGCACCAGTGACGCGTTAAGCGTCACTCAACTTGTCTTCAAGAAGTTAAAAACTTGAGAACTCATGTAAAAAGGCCTCCCTAGTGTGGTGACGATTGGATTAACACGGATGCAAATTACATCACTGAGCGGACCATGCTCAAGATTAGCAAGTCTGCTGGGGTTCCAATTTAGAGGACGAAGTAGCCATTAAAAAGAATGACACCTGTGGCTAGGGATATAAATCGTCTGATTGGAATGTATTAATATCGTCAACAAATAAGCAACTGACCATGGGCCTGGAAGTTGGCTGTGATTGGATTATGAAGCTCGAATTCTGAACGTTGCTGGCCTCCTTGACAGATACCTAGAAGGTAAAGGAATACGCTGAGAGGAAACCACATCGGCACATTGATGGGGGTGGTTGTTGAGTCTAGAACACACGTAATACCATAATTATCGCATTATGGATTATCCGAGTTTTGGCACGTGTAATTGACAAGTTAATTGAATTCAACCCCGCATAGCAGAAAAATAGGTAGGAAAGTGCACACAAGCGACAACGAAAAAGACCGCGGCCTCTTCAAATTCTTCTAACATAAGGATCTACACCGACCTGTGTCGACGCGAAACCAAAACGTTAAAACCAGCAGAACACACACACACACACGTACGCACTGCACACGCAAAATAAGCACACTTAATATCCAAACGCCATTTCCTTCAACAACGACTGCTAAGGAGCTACAAGATCTGGAATTTGAGCTGACACCGACTAGGCGCATACTTCATGACTCAATAAGACCGGTTAGAGGCAAATTCTATAAAAAAAAATAACCACCCTGACGGTGAAAGTTTACATAATAACGCAGATGTCGAAGCGTTTTACAAGAACAACGATCCATCGGCTCTGATAATCGGGCTGCCTAAACACTGGAATAAGTATAGCCACCGAGTTCGCTCATAAAGCTAAGAGCGCTCCCGCCTCTAACCACGTATCAAAACGGGAACGCAATGATGTTTGATTGTGGATAATATAATGACCGGACCTCTGGCAGATTGCACCGACACAAACTGACGCTTACGAAGCACTCTTGTTGAAATCACTGGGGACAAAGGTGACGGTCATGTGTTTTTTGTCATACTAAGAGAAGGACGCGTTAATTAGGTCATGAGGAATTTCGCTGAAGGAACCAGTCCAAATCACGTGGTTTTAGGCCATAGTTTCATACTGAATGAAGAAAAGTTTGAAACTAAGCTAACAGCTTATTACCACGTTCCCACGAGTATTCTTTGCAAAGATAACAGGTCCCAAAGGTGTACCTTAACAAGAACGGATTCTCAATTTGTATTGCTGGAAGTAAAACGTCTCGACGCAACTAACCGCAACTTTATCGAAACCCCTGATATATCTTCTTTTCACAAGGCTAGCTCAGAACGGAGTTAGTACCATGACTAACAAGTGTTATCTAAGAATTTACCTTGGCGGCAAAGTGCTAATACGGTCAGTTTGATTTGTGAAGATCAGCAAGGTTCTGTGATCGCAAACTACCTCACACTAGAAATACCGAGTATTCAACAGTAACAGAGGTACTTTTGAGTCCAGGAACTGGAATGAGTGAGGACGTAGGTTCTTCATTTCAAAGGCCTACTGTCATTCACAGATCACACATCGCTTTTGAAAAGTGACAGAGATGGCCTACCTTGATGGGATCAGCATCATTGCCGTTGAACCAGTCTTCGGCAGAGAGGGCAGCGACGGGGGCGACGGTGTCCGGGTAGAGGTCCTCCTGGAAGAGGCCAGACTTACGCGGCACAGTAAAAGGAATGACCTCGCACCAGTTCTTGTTGTGCAGCTTGTACATACGCGCAATCTCACAGGCGCTCACGTTCAAGCCCAGCTTCGGCATGAAGGCGAACCCACGCTGGGGATCGGTGCTGTCGTAGCGGCTCAGGTAGTAAACTTGTTTTTCATCTGGACAATACTCAAAGTAACGCACTGTGCTGTCCCCCTACAATGACGAAACTAAGTCAGCATATGTTTGTGTGAATTGGCTACGAAGCATGACGAGAGGATGATCCAGAGACTTAAAGAAACCAGATAGCTGGCAACCAGTAGGAGACTTTCAGGATGGGCTTAAAAGAGCCACAGTAGTACCGTGTGCTAACCCTGTTTAGGAAGCAAAGCCAATGGAATAATAGAGAACGGAACATGGGATGTACAGCCACTTAGAGCCTTGTCAGCTACACACCCCCAAAGGAAACCCCGTGCCTAGGAGCGGCGCAAGCGGTTCAAGCATGGTGTTTCAAATGTAGGACCTGGTGCCTTCATTCACACGGACTCCTTTCTCCCTTACGGTTTTCTGCTACAATTTCGGCCCAAATGATGTTTTTTTTGCACCGAGAATGTCAAAAGCAAAAGGATTTCTCAGAAGCTATGAAGAGCATGTATTCCTACACCTTTACTGTAAATAGAATAAGACAAATTTTGTCAATGAGCCCTCAGATCACTTCCTCGCGAGATGTGACAAAAATATTATCAGAAATACCCGTTCAAACATGTGCAGAGCGTGACTACCTAGACCTACAGCATTCTTACAAATTCTGGAATTAGGGTTGTGAAATCAAGACATACACCCACAAACTCAAGTGGGTGATCAAGGGCTTGGCTGCACATGCACACACACACTGAGTACTTTCTACCAGCGCGCACACTGAGCTAGATTTTTCAATCTGATCAATAGCCTTCAATTAACGCGCGGTAGACAGCATCCCCCTTAGAGCTTTACAGAGCGCGTTTATGCTGTAGTGCACAGATCTTAACATTGATAGATTGACTTCGGTAACCACATGTTTTTCATAGGGCAACGTTCACTTCGTGAATAACCGAAACGCTGATCAGGACCTGCTGCTGATCGGTTGGTTGGTTGCTGGTTGGTCGGTTGCACTAACATCAAAAAACCTCAGTCAGATTTCTGCTGCAGGCAGATATGCGTAAATGTAGATGCATTAAAAGCATTACTAATTACTTGTTGACAAATGAAGTGATTTGAAGGGTTAGTGATCGTACAGCAATCAAAGCAAAACACAAATAAGCAGCTAGACATAACGTTTGGCAAGAAAGCATGTGATCTAGCATGCTGAGTTCATTTTTCATTTTGTTCAGTAAAAATCAACTGAATTTGTACACCAATGGGGATATGTTTGAGAGTTTGTTTTTACAATAGAAAACGGGAGAGGATTTTATACACCTCACAGAGCTGGAATTGCCATTATTTAGAGAAACAACGAAATTGTCCTCCTAAGCCTTTACATTATAGTTCCATGTATTTTGTAAGGCCACATTGTTAACTTCTGTCCGAAATTTGCCCACAACCAACTAAATCATACGGTCACTGGCCTTTGTTTGTTCACAGCGCCCAAACAAACGGCTATGTTCCAGATACCATGAGCTTAACCTTAACAGATTACTGGTGTGATTAACCAATGTCAAAGCTCAACCTGTAGTTTGAACTTTCCGATCGAAAATTCTGCCATCGAACAATTGCTACACTTCCAGAAGACGCATTGGAGCTGCCTTCGCTCCTAATTGGTAAAAATATCTGGTGCAGTTTCACTTGTGGATCACACTTAATCCAAAAGACCACTAAGGCCGACAGGTGAAACCGAAACGCATCACGTTGATCTACTGTGCGGTTGAAGTTGGAATCTGTTAAGAGTAATGCTCATTTGCAAAACGATTAGACTACAAGGAAGGAAATTTACTTGACAACGCAGCATCGCCCTTACCTTGCCACAAACGAAGATAAGATTTGTGTCGATGTCGTAAAAGGGAAAGAGGACACCATTTGTGATGTCCAGCTCCTGTCGCCAGAGGCATTCACTTAAATTATCAGAATCCCAAAGGGCCAGTTGGCGTTCGCTCATCTTCGAAAAACCCGTAGTAAAGAGACGATCTTTGCCCAAAAAGACACACATTTGTGGCTTTTTACCCTCATGACAAGTGCCAGTCTAAATAAAAAATAGACGAAACTGTTTAAGCAACGTGTACTTGATAAGCGAATCTTCCATCAGCGTTTTGATGCCCCATAAAATCATAAAAGGCAACCGATTAGCCGAGTTGTCGGGAGCTCTCTAAACTTAACATGCTTTCGTGAAAAACAGAAACCTTGTTATAACGTGGTTAGAGTTGTGGTGAAAAAGACAAAAATCGAAACACACTTTTGTTAGACTGACTGTGCAGCTAGAAAAAGAACACCACCAGACACGGGTTTTTCTCTGACCAATTAAAGGTCCTTTTATAGAGCTTAAACGGAATGGTTCGGTGAATTTTACAGACGAAAATCCTTGGTTAACATGTCTCAAAGATAACCTTTTAAAAGCGCCCTCTTATTTACAAGTTGAGTGCTTACTAACATTCATTAACGTCGCCACGCTACCAATGGCGTAAACGAATTTTTAATGTCTTGACACGAGTAAAGTCGACGCAAGAATATTCATGTGATTCGCACAACCTCCTTAAACAAAGACAGAAGACTGAGTCACGCCACTGAATGCTTGATTTCGACGGGTGGTGACGGTTTACTCATTACGCGCCACTTTAGGGGTGTAGGTTTATGCACTACGTCACTGAAGCGTTAATGTATGCAAAAAATACAAGTTATCCGGGATCGGATGTGCAATCCCACCAATTCGTTCTCGCTTAAGGTGTACAATTTTTGCAAGATTTCTTAACTTAATGACCAGCTACATTGAAAACAAATCACACAAGACAAGCATGCCGGTTATCTACTAAATCTATCGAGTTTTATCAGTAGAGCGACACTTCCAATTTATGCCTTTATACCAATCGCTATCATTTGACTTGACTACAGTATTTTGGTCATTTCCCATTGTCGACAATTTTGTGGTTTCAAGCTACAAAGGTGGTCGGACTGCCTTGTACCTACGGAGATGAATTCTATAATGCTTCCTTTTGGAATACATCCCTAACGACGGCACAGAGTGCTTTGGTAAGTCACATTCAAATGCAAGTGATCTTAGAAATGTACTGAATAGTAACAGCGTCCTGTTGAATTAATAAAAGCCGGCGAACCATAAATGGGGCTAGGTACTCTTTATGATTTCGCTTCAGTAGATGCTCTACCTGGTGTGTTCTCCATCCTGAAGACTTAATTCCATGGATATATAGGAAATTCAACTACTACATCACAAATTGGTCTGGGTTTTGATACTGTGAAAGAGGTCCTAAGAAAATATAAAAAACACCATCCTAGATAAAAAAATTTGCAGTGAATTGAAAAAGCAAATAGCAAATAAACTTTGCAACTTACATGAATTACATCTCCGGTTCTCGGATTAAGTATGCGTGTTTTTCCATCCTTACAGCAAGCCGCCAACTTGGAACCGTTGTAATTAAAACTAAGGCAGGTGACGGAATTCGGAAGCTCGACAGACATGAGTGTAGATTGGGTCATTGTATTCCACAGGATAATAACATTATCAGCGCCTAGAAATCCATAGCAGAATAGCGTAGATATTTATTTTGCTACAGTAAAGTCAGTAGCCCAGTGGTAGTTTAAAACACACAAAATTCCAACTGGAGTTATTTAGGAGGAAATACTTTTGGCCATGTTTTCGATTAATCCCAACTTACACTGTGGCTTATTCATTAAAAAAAATAATTAGTGCATGACGACCTGAACACTGAACTATTTAGCCTGAGCCAAGCCGTTGGTAACACAGATATCAAGTACGATGCGACAGCGCATGCAATGACAGTACTGCTGAAAAGCGAGCTGAAAAACAATGATTTTACTTGCCTGCAGAGGCGAGTACACCCTGAGCCGTAGGGTGCCACATAACAAGATTTACACGACGTTGATGCCCGATTAATGTTGCAATGGAATCGGTCAAAGGTCCCTCACCGATTCCACCGTCAGGTATTTGCCAAATCTTAATGGTACAGTCTTCTGAACCACTAGCAATAATATCATTATTGTGTGGGCACCACTGGATATCAATCACAGCAGCAGTATGGCCGGCGACCATCGGCAAAGTATTCGGCATTCGGCCGACCTAAAATGCAATAAAATTACAAGGAACGATTATCGGGGCTTGTGATTTATTAATGAGTTTCACATTCGTCACGCAAGCGTTTTGACGCTACAAGTCAAACCCCAGTATAATTAGGATCAGTACGGCAAGGGGCCTGATGATATGAATATATTGAGCGTGTGAAAATATGACATAATGATAAAAATTAACTAAAAGATAATTTATACAAACCTTTTCAATGGGAATAACAGTAAATCCACCACCGCCACTGGACTCTGTAATAATTGCGAGATATTTGGGGTTAACAGCACAAAAGTTAGTATCATGGGTGCTTCTAGTGATTGGTATGCATTCATAACATTCTGCTCGCTTTAGTGGTCTACCAAGAACATGTTTAAATTTGCTTTGTCTAATTCCTGCCATATTTCACGGGAAACGGGAACGAGAAAAGACCAGCACACAGCAGTTCACTGCTCTGCACATTCAATTCCGCGTCATCACCTTTAAACAAATCGCAAGGACAGAGAATAGCAAAACTTTTGGCATGTCCCATTAACGTTAGCATTAGCTTAGCTACTAGAGGCTGTCTGATAATTTGCTGGCCTACTTACATTATGTTGCCGAAAGTGAAATAAGAATCTGGCCCAGGCATTTCTGATGTCAAAAATCCAGGTAATAGCAAAAATAAGTTATTTTATATTACAAGTTTATCATGTTTAGCAGAAAAGCTAGCAACAAAAGTATTAAGTGTGCAAAAATGAATACGTAAGTTAGAAACAGGGAGGACTTTATTATAGGAATAATTGACGCCTCTAAACGCAACATCTGGGCTCATATCCATCAGTAATCCTATTATATCCAAATCGGCATTCGTATCAGATACCCAAAAGCTCTGGTAACTACAAAAATCCCTTCGAATATACAATTCCCAGTTAGTATTTAATATATTTTCAAATTTCAGGCGCTACCGAAGTTAACACGTAGATGCATTCATCTTAATAACCTTCAATTAATTTTCTTGAAACCAATGTTATGTCCTCTGCTATGTCCCTGCATTTAAATATTTTTACCTGTTATTAATGCTTTCTAAAAGGCGCTGTCCTCACGTGCAATCTACACTGTAATATAATTTTGGGTTAAAATTCCGTGAACAGTCGTGTTCTAGAATTGAAACAAAATTAATTTGCACGTAGCCGCCATCGATTAACAGTGCCGGTTTCATGTTGCCTTTGAGTATTCGTCACACACTCTCTTTCATAAAAACTAGTAGACTTTGTGATGCTTTTATTCTCTTCTACAGGATTAACCCGAAAACCTATTGTGATTGCATTGACAAAGTATGATTATGTTCCCGGATATGAAGTCAAAATTCTACACTAATAAATATGTTTCTCACTGTGCTTACATATATCTGCAATATTCGTTCCTGAATATTTGGTACCTTGGCTCACCTATCGCTAAAAGAGTAAGTGTTTGGGGATATACCACGACAACAGTGATGTAATAATCCTCAATAATGCAATTTAAATTTTGATCTAGATGCAGGAGACACATTATAACTTGCTTCCCTTTACCACCTATTTCAGATAATTCCCGCAACAACTGGCTTAGAGGCCAATTAAATCGTAGTCACTAAATTTATTATCACCACAAAATGGAAGGTATTCACCAATGTGTCACATCCAAATGTCTTTTGTTTTGGTTTTTATGTAAACTATTGAATCGAGAAACTAAGATTTTATCTAGATTTTTGGCTTCTGCAAAATTAGGTTCTTATATCTAGTAATAATTCACCCCATTACCTGTAAACACTGATCTACAAAATCTCGACTGGTCGTACTAGCCATACAGGGAACGTGATATTGCAAATGGTCTGATAATTTTTACCATGGAACGGGAGTCCGGGAGACACTTCCAGCTTCCAGCATAGTCAAGTGATGCGGTTGCGCCACTAACGATAAAAAGGACATAAGGCTTGACGGTAATATTTTTTAAACGAAATCACACATCAACTTGCACTTACCCTAAACTTCCTGCTTTCCAATGACCTTGGTAGCACTGTTATTATTAAGTACAATATTTTGTGTAGTCAATTTACAATTATTACACATTTATTTTTCCCTTAGTTATTCATTTGATTCAAGAGCTATCACTAAGCCTTTTTTGCCTCATCAAGTCTATTCATGTCAACGAAGCATCAAGAAGGGAAACTGAGCAGAAATCATTGCAATCTAACCGAACTTCCTCCTCGTAAAATGATCCACGACAAATTTTGAAATTTATATTAGTATTTTCCCCTTTCCTAGAAAACAAATTCCACCATTTCATAAAATTATTGGGACTAAAACTTCATATTGTGGTCATTAAGTAAGTTTGTCTACGAGAAGCCTCGCTCACGCAGTGAGATGCAGCAAAGCTGTTAATTTGCAATCTGTGTGTGTCGGTGACATCGGACGAACACAAATGCTTGTTCGTCTGCTAGGTTGGATGTGGCATGCTAAGTTTGTGCTAGATTGTGAGTGTTTCTAGGTTGTAGGCATTAACAACAGGAGTCAGCCCCAATTAGATTTTAACCCAAAGGAGCAGTGAGAGCCTGGGGCTGCACACATAGGCGCTGATACATAGAGATGAGATTCATTGAAGTCAGTAAGTTTTAGCGCGTCGAGTTTAACAATTTAGGTACTCATTTTAAGCACTCTGACGTCAATTTGGAAGATCTCTTCCCTCAACTTCGCTGCAATCGTTAATGTTGCTGGGTGTTAATCAACACGCGTTGTCGCGCGAAGCACTTCAGCATACAAACGGTAATGCTTATGCTTGAATCTGCTGTTCGTTCACTTGCTCGCTACGTGTTAACGCTTGTCCTCTCCAGTTAGCGAATAAAGGCCTTTTTTAATCATTGCTAGTTTAAGTTCAGATTTTTTACTGTGAAAGGACTTCCTCTTCAGTAAATCTGTAGTGACACCATATCTAAATTTCACCTGGTCAAGACCAATGCATCTAAGTTCAGAGCATGGTTCACGTTTACTTTGAGTTGTAATAGCAGCGGATTAAATTTAAGACTTTCGCAAACTAGCATTTACTCCATCGAAGTCAAATGTTCAGCGAACTCGAAGTGATTAATGGATACGGGGCTTCGTGAACAGAAGCATTGTGTTGACAAAAATGAAATAATAATTTTTTTTTGATCTTGAGCACAGTGTTACAGGTAAGAATTCTTGTGGAATAGTTGAATTGCTTTCTTTAAACAAGTGACCAAATTAAAATTCCCGATAGAAAACACCTGGAACTGCACCATTTTAAAAGGAATTTTGTAAAACCTGATTTAAAGTAGGAGGCTGACAGATTACGGGCATGTCAATTAGTTGAAGAACTGCTGTGTGTTCAACTCTCTTACTAAACAACGAAGCCTCCCCATTCTGCTCATATCTATCTAGTACATCTGAAGCCTAGAGGGACTGTCCGAGTTTATCAACCCAATTCTATCTCAGGTACAAAAAGCTTCGACCAGTACTTACAGAGGCTCGATTCGAAGCTCAACCTTTTCATTTAATTATTAGCTGGAGCCAAGCGATATTCCGTAAAATAGTATGAATTGGCTTGTTGTCTTTTCAAAAGGCAAAACAAATTGGGTTGTTACTAATGGTTATGCGAATTTAAAGAATGCGAAGTGATAGTGCGAGGGTACAAGACCCTTGACGACTAAAATTTAAGCGATCGTGTGCTGAATGCGACAAATGCACCAAGGTACTGTTGAGGACGTGTAGTCCATAAACATTAAAGTAGGTAGGATCTCACATACTTTAACCGGTTAAAAACACGAACTCTTGCATTGACTTAATTTCCGCATAACGAAGAGGGTGAACTTCGTAGGTTAATAGCTTGTAAATAACCATCCACACTGGTGAGGGTCAAAGTTGAAACATGGCTTTCTGGAGAACAGTTGCATGCAATCAATATAGTTGTGTCGATTAAGGTTGGAATAGTTGCTAGTAGTGAAATAACATTTAACCGTCGGATTAACTTTTAGAGCCCATGCTAAATACGTTTTAGAAGCGCTTATGCACAGTCGTCTTGATAACGTCTACGTTCTGACTGCACAGAAGTTTCCCCGTTAATTAAGACCTGCCTCTCACTTCTGAACCAATGGTTTCACGAGGACAACAGAGAAATGGGTGAGACTTGTGCTTTTCGGCAAGCGGATTGGGTCGAGCTCGCAAGAACGCGAACCGGCCGAGCATGCGGACAGTGCAGGAAGGAGCGAGAGAGAGTGCGTGTGTGTGTGTGTGCGAGGGGGAGGGAGGGAGGGACAAAGACTCTCCCACGTTGCAGGGGCAGGAGGAGGGGCAGTGAGAAGGGGTCAAGGGCGCATAACATCCGGCCGAAAGCGAAAGGCTTGAGAGTCAAACGATAAATAGAAAAAATACACAATTAAAGAAATTTGCCGGTAGTGCCTAGGCGGTGGGCGAGGTTCACGAGTTTGCGAGCTGCAAACACACGTTACTTCCGGGTTTGCACTAGGGTTTCAATTGGGCCGACTTTACTGCTTATCCATTTGGTCGCCGTGAACAATCCTGTGATAGCCTTCTGTAGAAATAGTGTCAAATTCCGAGCCTTCTAGGTCTTGAAGGTAAAGAAGGCGTGCAACACCTACAACAGTAAAAGGCATATTAGAAGTAAACCAGGTGCTGGATGCCACGGCGGTGTTATTAGTTCTCTACTTAATTAATCACAGTAGGATATCGAGTGCAGGCTTGGATGGGGCGGGTTACGTGCACTCGATAGGCAAAGGAAGACGGTATTTACTGGGTCTTAAATGAGACATTAAAAAAAAATTGGAGTTTTTAATCATTTATTAGGTGATTGCCTAGGGGATATCTCTAATTTTTATGACATCACGACACTGAAGGTAACCAGAATTGGGAGATTCTAAAGTAGGCTGTCTACTATTAGTTACCGCTCAAAAACATTCACAAAATGGAAAAACAATGCTGCTATGCACACTCGTGAACCAAGGTGTGATCGCATGTAAGTCTCCCTTCCACGCAAAATTGAGCTTTGATCACAGTTATCTCCAATTTAAAACAATTGAACAGTTTACACAAATTTTCCTTTTGCTATGCATGTCTTATGCCATACTTCTCACTTAAAGTACCTGAGTTAATACCATTTATAGGCCTTTCCAATGAATCGAACTTTTTTTGAAATTCTATTTTGCAATTTCTGTACATTCCCTGGCGACATTTTAACGCCTTTACCTTCCACAAAGACTCGGTTTCTTTATTTAATTTAGGGAAAATTGCTTTAAGAAAAAAAGCACTTTCCAGATGCATAGTTTTGCTTCCTTCGAGGTTTGAAAAGGCTCATCAACTTTGTGCTGGCAGCCTCTGATCGTTTTGGAGGAAGTTGCACCGAGTATGTGCCAAGGCTTTCTAAAAAGCACAGAAAAAAACACATTTATCTCAAAGACGGCAGAGATTAGGTGTGTTCACGATACGCTAGGAGTATATATATGTGTGTAGTTGAATGTTTGCGAGTTTGGCTTGGTGCATTCATCGGAATTTCAAAAATGAGGGAAACACAAGTGCTGATCCGAAGAAGTCCATTTTCAAAATGCTCAATGACGAGGGTCTTTGTGGCATAGCAAAAGAAGTACCTACTCCAGAATGCATGAACATGCAGTAGGAGTAAATATCCAAAACTATGTAGGTGATGATAAGCGAAGACAATGAATCTTTAAAAAACGTGATTTGGAATGATGGAATAGAGAAGCGATCTAGGTGTTCAGCACGGGTGGAGGGTAGAGGGAAGTATTGGAAAACCTGCTACCTGCAACATTGGCGGCCGGCGCAGCATAGCGTACGACAGTGTCCGTGGCGATTTCGTGTTCAGGTTGTCCTAGAACCGCCGTTGACGTTCCCACACTCTCAAACAAACTGTCCGACGCACCTCCGGGGCCCGCAGACCTCCGATCTGGGGGCGCGGAGGCCGAGGTCGATCGGCCAGTGGCGGCGGCGACCGCGACTGCCGATGCGACTGCTGCTGCTGTCGACGGGTCAACGCTTGCGTCCGAGGACTCCACCGAAGCTGCGGTTAGTCCAGCAACAACACCAGCGAGCGCGGAGCTCGGCCCAAGGAGGCCATACCCACTACTCCACGGTGAACTGCCGACTCCTGTAGACAGGGAACGGGGGGCCGACTTTCGACGAAAGCCACTGAGGGCCCCGCTCAGTCGGCTAGGCTGGTGCTGTCGACTGGTCAAAGCGGCGTTCGAATCCGCCAGTCGAAGGTTCTCAAAGGCAGGCTCAAAGAGACGGGAACCACGGGTGGACGTGGAACGCTGCAGGCGACTTTCGTGCTGCATCCCACTCTCAGCTACGGACAGAGCAGGAAGTTAGAAAAAAACGGGTTCTCCTTCTCTTTTGGATTTCATTAGTCAGATATGCGAACTCGTGGGTAGATTATTTGAATTCATCTTAATGTACGTAGACATGGCTCCCTACCTTTGCAAAGCAGTAAAATTTGAAACAGTGGCAGGGTACAATGCATAGACGGCTGAAATACATTCAAGAGAATGAGAAATATTAAACATGCGGCTTATTCGATTGCCACAGTGGACAAGAGTTACAATGGTTAACGTAGTAATGGTCTTTAAAGGATGTGTGAGCAAAACCAACTATCTCATCTCCTATCTAAAATTTAAGAATTGACCATTAGACGGTTGTTCGAGTGTGACTAAGGAAGGCCAGAAAACAAACCCTGTTTGTGGTTCAGGGTGGGTTTATCAGTAATCAATAAAGGAACTCACTGAGAGGCGTAGGCGTAGAATCCTTATTCCCCTCCAGCTGTAAATATAAAAGACATCCGCGTGTGATCATAATTCACGATATCTTTTGGGCCGAGTCAGGCTAAGGAGGCACTCCAGTCGTCGGCATGCAAAACACGCTTATACGGACATTCTGAACATTAAATCACGGGCACCTGCCGACTTCTGAAACAGACGACATGGATTTTAACAAATCCGAACAATGAATCCCCCTTTTTTGTGGGACATTAAACTCTTTAATTCTTTAGGTTTAAACCAGTCGTGGGTTTTAAGCAGTAAGTCAGATCTATATTACTACTTCAAACGTCTGAAGACATATTTCAGAAAGCGCTCCCTCCTGAGCACTACAAATCGTGGTCCCATCGGGAATTGGGGGTCTTCCCAAGAGGGCAAAATAGCGCACCCTCCGGAAGTGGAATCAAATTCTCCGACAGGCCACGAAAATAGGACAATCTCCAAACACTGCCAAGCTCCATTTGCTAAAGTCAGCATCGCTTCTAGTGCCTGCAGAATGCCACCCGCTGGAGTAGGTAAAAGGCTAATTTAGTTGCGTTACCAATAACTCTAGTGCCTTTTTTGCATAAATACGCACGACTTGCACAACCTGGCCAGGAAAAAACGGGTGCATGAGCTCATGTGGAGAAGGCTAATTCACTTGTAATACCACACTCGTATTAACCTCATGAATTTTCGTTGTATGGTAAGGAATTTCTGTTTGCAGACAGAGCGCAAAATTTAGCAGTGCCTGCTGCCACCTATTTTTAACCTGTCTGCATTTTTTGCATAATTGGAATTGTTTGAACAGCCACAAAATTACAAATTTGCCGACAAATAGGGATGTAAGTACGTGGAATCCCAGTCTCCTATGCACTATTGGGCTCAAACCTCTTTCTCATACCTTCAGTACGGGCTAAGCTTGCTGGAATGACGACCAATTAATAATACCTCAACAGATGCTTCAGATTTTGAACAAAATCAGCTCGCAAAATTCTTCTACTGCTTATTACGTAGCGTGTAGGATGAGAGTTTTGTAAGTGCGTTTCGACATTTCTGTTCGCTTACAGATTCTCTCTAAACAGCGGCCGTGCTCCTATTTTCTTTTAAATACTTTCTTGTGCTACATCAGTATAAGACATGTGTGTGTGTGTATGTGTGTGCATGGAACACAGCCTGCGTTTCTCAACAATTGCGCGTAACATACGCATCCTTCTTATCCGAACACGTAAAGTTGCAAGTACTTTAGTAAGATTGATACAAAGTAATTAATCCTGACCACAAATGCATGCATATTGTGTAGAGAAAGCAAATTACGATTTCTTTCGAATTTATAACTTCACACAGCCACAGAAAGTCGAACGTGCACCAACTAGTGGCATGAAACTGAGTTAGGATTGGAATGCACAAGCACGGCTTGGAAGTTATGAAACCAGCACTTTGGTTTACCGCACTGGAACTTTCATCTAACCTTCGTGCATTCTCTTACACATCTCGCCTGCATGCAATAAAGGATGTTAGACCAGAAACATAGAAATTATTATTTCAAAATGCGCGAGAACAGGAAACAATGTGACCGCACAACACGAGATTTTATTGGAAAGCGACCGTTACACCAATAAAATCTCGCCCACACTTCTGCATTCTGACTGGTTCAAGCAAATTTACATGCATCTCCAAATACGCATCTTGATTATCGAATACAAGAAAATACAGGCAGTAGCTACTTAAAGACATGCATGACTAGATGACTGAGACAATTGTTGTGGAAAATCATATGCATTTCTTGTAAGGCAGAGATCACAGCCAGTGATTCCACCGCCCACCACTTGGCTTTTACACTTAAGTGTCCTTGGACGATTACAGACGATGACATGCTCCCAAAAAAAAAAAAATCAGGCCGAGAGACACTGGGCTAGAACGTGACCCGATGACGCCACACTCCGCTGTCCGCGCACGCCTCCCCAAAACGCGCACGCCTCCCCAAAACGCGCACGCCCGTCTGCACGAGGCGCGCGCTGGTTGGTCGATCGCACGATGGGGTGGCGATGAAGAAGCCCTGATTCTGCATTTTGTTTCCGTACGCGCACACACACACGCACGCATGCACCTTTAATGGGGTCTGTTTTACATGCAAAGCAGAAAGTAGTAAGACCAACCTCCAACTCTCCGTTACCTTCCATCTTCTCTGAAAAGTAAGAAATTCTATAAATGAGAATAGTTGAGGGCTGCTGGTGGCACCTTCAAGGAGATCAGGTTCACTGAGGAAGTCAACTGAAGACCGCGGGGATGTACATTTAGGTCTTTGATAATCGTGGCCGTCATAAATTTCTAATAGTGTGGCAAATTACCAAAGACTTCTTTGACTACAAAACATATTTAATTGAGGGATACACGGTACACAGCGTGAAACAAAATTAGCATTTTTGGTAAAAATCATTCACAAAGTCTGGTGGCAGGAGTAAGCCTCATCGTGAAGAGCATGCGGACGAAAAGAGTGTGGGTTAGGAAAAACAAGCAGAAAAAGCATGACGAAATAGTGGTGTATAGAGGTGAAGGACTTCGTGCGTTCATGCCAAGGAGTTGTAATAAAAGTGCAGCACGATGGACCATCGACAGCTCTCGCCCACCGGCGAATAAGTGACCTTCCGATGGAACATACCTTGTCTACTCGCGTTGAATGTGACTGCCCTCCGAAGAAGGAAGGGATCTAGGTTACGAAAGGATCCAGGGTTTACTTAAACGAGCACAGCATCTACTCCGAATGTCGATTCGCCCCTTCTAATCATCTAGTATTCGTAATATCTGGAGTTCACGCTGACGATTGTGTAAATCGCTGCATTCCGAGATACTCACGACGACTAAGGGGCTCTGATTTTTTATTTGTGGAAAATCAAATGCGGATATGCTCAGACACCATTGTAACCGCTTTAGTCGCAAGTTGGACTTAAGTCGGAGACGTGAATTGGAAGAATGCAGAGGCACTAAGCAGAAATCAAGAGGCGATGCCAGTTCAAAGAAAAAGCAAATGCCACGAACACGTGCATCTACCGCAAAACTTAGTCGCAGTTTGATTCACTTCAAGACAGGAAGCAGGTAAAGCTGTTGCACAAAGGAGCAACGCAGGGGACATCAATTGAATTTTCGAATGTACCCTTTGAGCCTTGAGAGGACTGGTCGCCGCCACCACCACCCCGGGCGGCTGCTTGACTGAGAGAGGAGTCGGAGGAGGAAGTCGGGGACGTCAATGCCGTGGAGCTCAGCTTTGGAAGTGGCACAGGCGAACTTATGACCGAGCGTCCCTTGCACACCGAGAAGGGGTCATCCACTATTCGCTCCATAAAGTGGAACTATAAGTGTCAATGAGAATTAGCGAGGGACCCCAAAAGTCTCCCATCGACGCCATTTTATGCCCCGAAATATCCCTGTTCAATCCAAAACCATTGCATTGTTACTATCTATCACCACTGGGAATGAGGCATGCCGCTGACTAGTTGTAAAAGCATATTCCATATTAGTCTCCAGGCAGGAATTTGTGTGATTCAGCAGTGGATGGACATTTTGTTCAACAAAGGTTTTTCATTAATCAAGGGGTTTCTGGAATAAATTTCCGGACTAGAACTTGAAAAGGCCAGTGATGAACACAGGCAAGTTCAGTGCAATTGCGAGAGATGGCCTCGTTTGACTATTAGAGGCCGATCACTGGGAAAAACCCAGTGATGACGTCAAGCGTAAAAGACCAGAAAAACCCAAAAACATTAGGCGAGAGGTTATTCAAAGAACTCCGATAAATTTGTAGCCTTATTTCGTCAGTTTTGTCAGCTCCATTTCATGAACACACTTTACAACTCTTTCCTAACAGGAAATCATATTTAGAAAAGTCGACTTCTTTACAAGAGCATAAAATTCTACTCATATACAACAAACTACACGGCCTTAAGTTACCGTAAGAGCCAGCCACAAACAAACACCAGACTTGACGCCATATAAGGGGTCTTTTAACACTCTGAAATGAAGCTTCGGGATTTGGAGAGGCCTGAAACATTTAAAAAATACCACTTTTACGTGGTATAACCACTTCGTGAGAATCAACCCTTGTCCGATTGAACAGCAAAGAAAAATTAGATTTACGCAAGTGCCTTTATCACAATGCCATATCAAGCGGTCATTTTCTATATATCTCTTCCTCTCATGGAATGTATGGTAAGGGAAAAGCAAACGGGTTTAAAAATCACAGTTGAAAAGAGAAAGGCAGAACCCACGAGAACCCAAATGGATAAAAGACATTTCTACACATAGAAGACAACTAAATATAACAACGGTAAATTATGTAATGGCCTTCATAGTTAAATTTAAGGTGTGAGATAAAGGTCGGATTAAGTAACAAGAGGGAAGTGGAGTTTGAGGGTATTTAGCGTGAACGGAAGTCGCTAATGGCACTCTGAATTCACAAAGTTTTAATTTTGTGAATTCAGAATCAAATGCACAAGCAGCGGAGTTGACACGGTATCGGTTGCAGATGGGTTTATTACTGTGACTTTCAAGCTAGGCGGCAGATAACCGTTATCGTAGGGTCCTCTAGTTACGAATGGTGGTTGAGCTAGGTCCAGATACGGAGGTAAGCAATAGTATAAAATATGCCGCCTAAGAGCATACCTCAGCAGTGACTGTCGGTTTTCTTATTGCAAGAGAGGTAAAGCTGGTGGCAGGACTTGAACCATGCTCCCACTTCCCACCACCACCGACCCCAGCACTACCCACCAATCCGGTTGTTGAAGAATGCTGCTTCGAGTCCAGCGAGATGCAGCGCAGAAGTTCAGTTGAACATCCGCCCACAGAACTTGTGAGTAACTCCGGTAGGTAGATTTCAGCATAGCCACGCGAAATTGACTCTTAAGTGAAGTTTAATATTTAAAGGGGGAATGAGGCAACTGCGGAAAAACACCAAAAAGCACAACCATAAAAATGCAAATTATTGAGTGACTCGCACCCTTAAAGTAGTGAATGTAAGAGGGAGCACCACTGAAACACACGCACACTCATGGATGGGACTTTGATGAGATGGAACTCGGCTTTTCCAAATGTGTGATGCCATGTTTAATGATTTTACGAAGTTGCTAAAATGTTCACTTCCAGATAAAAGACTTAGCTTCCAGCCAAGTTGTTCAGTCACCTCACTTGAGAAATCTCCGTTTTGGATTTTTCGGAGGCACCATATAAACCACACTGGAAACCAGAACCCACAAAGAACCTCTTCAAGCCAAGCATTTAGTTTTCCTCTACGATCATTTATAGTATCAATTAATTTGCTGCGGTTGGTAGCCCAACAAGAAGCGAGATACGCCCTAATGCCTAAGAAAGTAGGAATACGATATAGAGCCTTATCGGATTTTTACTTATGGCATCAATGCCAGGCCTTACTTTTTCGTGAAGCCAAACATGCGCAATGAAAGGGCAGTTTGCGTTCAAGAACCCTGGTAACATACTTGAATACCGGATTGATCTATTCAGTGGGATGGATTGTCGTATTAAAGTAATAACGAATCATCACAATGTTTGCAAAAACTAAGCCACCAAACGAGACAGAGGAGCCAGGCACAAGACTCCCAGTCCATGACACCCACTCCTCTATTTTGCATTCCTAAACATTTCAGTGTGTCGCGGGAGCCCCGGAGCCTCAACTTCACGCTTCAGTCGTCGTGGCCAAGCGCTCTTCGGCCAACGACGATTTCGTGTCCACGCACTTGCGTAGACGCGAGATCGATACGAAGGGTGGGGCGCAGTAACCAATTAAGCGATTGCGTACGCGCACAACTGGGCTTGCAGATATGCGTGCCACGTCTTCGTGGGATGACACGAGAGCTACGCGAACGGCCCGCCGTGGAAGGTCGATACATTGCGAGGGAAACTACTGTGCGACTGGTCACATAATAAATCGGGGTTAACAGCGGTCACCTAAGGGCGGACAGACTTCCTGGTTGCGGACATTCGGAGTTTCTGGTTGAAACGACGTTTTTTCAGAAGCCAAACAATAATTTGGTTTTACGCAAAAGATTATTTTGAAAATCAACCAGTTAGGTGCCGCTAAATAAATGAAACAAATCGGTGTTTATGAGTTTTCAATGTCTAGAAATGCGTGAAATAACCATAACAATGTTGTTAACATCAGTAACTGTAAGCTATTGTAATATTTTTTTAAACGAAATGCACATAGTTGGCTGATTTACCTGTGATTTTTAATACACGAACGGTGCTCGTGACAGTCGAAAATAGTGTAGAACCTCGTTAACAATTTCCAAGACAAATGAGTAACTTAAAGAGAGACCTGGTGCATGAAATGAGAAAAAAACCTGTTACCTCCAGCAAACTTTTGAAAAAGTGAATGGGATGCTTAAGAAATGAAGGAAACTACGATACCCTGGATTTCCATTTAATAACAGGTGAAGTGAGGCTGGAGCAGGGCCATGTCATGAAAGCCAAAGAAATTACTTCAGAACCACAATAAGGGGGTATCAATTGTCATGGCATTTAGATGAGGTTAAAAAGGTTTTTACTCATACAACAGGTTACCATTGACCTAGAATCGTTAAGAAATGAAGAGGGAACAATTCGAGTCAAAGTAGATAGATGGATACCGAATCCACTAATTAACAGGAAACCAAAAATCAAGACTTGCATCGCTTCGCTTCCAGTGATATCTCATTAGAAAGCCCCAGCAACTTTGCGTGCGAATTCAAAGTCGACGTCTAAGACACACAATAATGATGATGGTAGTCTTCTGCTGACTTCATATTGGATCGTAGGCCATGGGTATAATAGGACAAAACGAGTGGACACATGGTAGATGGCCGACAGGTTTGGCTGGTATTTCATGATTTGTGTGTCCAGAGAAAGTGCCAAGGTCCTACACTAGTCCTTCATTCAACTCAGGGTTTAAAATAGATCAGTTTGTCCACAATCTAACTGAACGGCAATATGGCGTGAAGCATTTGAGATAACACTGTATTTTTACTTCGTAGCAGCCCTCTTACATCCAAAAGAACCAAATGTAATTTTTTTTTACAAAACAACGTAATCAAGGTAACTAATTGCTTAACCCAGTTACCAGTATTACGTTAAAAAGTGGGTCAATATAGAATATGAGGCAGTCTTTGACTTACTTCTTTTTTTTGACAGCTCGAATACCTCGAATGCAGCACGCTTTGAATTGCTGTTGAGTCCACTAAAATACACATAGCTTAAGTTAGCAGATCTGTGAACGAATTTGACAATTAAAAGAGAGGCCTAACATGTTTCTCGTGTAACTTCTGTCATTTTAGTTTAAATAAGAACTTTCATTGTTTGGGCGCCATCAAATCTACAAGCACAGAAGGCATGTTTTGGTACAAATGATGCATTCTTTTAAGTACTGACAACGAACTATAGCATAAATCATTCAAGTCATCAATAAAGCGAATCGCCATTTTAAAATGCAGAATGTATGTGGCTAGTTTCTATTTACTAAACAGAAAATTAAGAAAGCTGATCTTACTACTACGAAATGACAAACTACAGAGGGGGAATAAAAATAAAATTGGTCTTCAACTTATAACAAGTGATTACTCGAATAAATGTCACGAATTAGGCAAAAGAGCATTTATCCATGTTGTATCCAAAAAAATGAGAACTTACAACAACAAGTGTTGATCCCAAAAAAGTTGCTCTGAAGACGGCACAACATGCGTCGCGTGGCGTTGATATGGTTCATCCAGCTCAACAACACAGTAGGCATCGGAAGAGTCTGAGCAGCAGACAATTTTTCGAAATAAACTTGTCAAGCATTTAATATATGAGAATAAATAAGATTAACCTACTTCTTAGGTCAATGAAGTCAGCTTTGACAACCTTTACAAGTAGATTTTTTGATGCGAGGTTCGGAGCCACACGCTCATGAAGTGGAGAGATATCAGTGACCTTTTTCAAAGAACGTTGGCTAGTTTGTAACGCCAACTGCTTCTCTTCAGGCTGCTCTTCTTGTTGCAGTTCCCGTGATGGGTGAACTACTGGATCCAGGGGAACGGGTTTAAGACAGCTGTCTGTGTCGACTGAGGCATCATCTACTTGCTGTTCTTGAAAATCAGACGCAGATCGCTGGTGCAGTCGACGTCGAACTAAATTTCCACTGAGCTTCTTTTTTAAACTTGGATTGTGAGCAAGTACCACAGGCTCAGGCAGAACCTCAAACTTCTCGTCTGACTCACCATTATTTGACGAAACATTTGCGGTGTGGAGAAGGCCGTTTATCGGAATTGCGTTTAATCGAGGGGACTCTGGCAGGGGATGCACAGATTCAGTTACAACATTCGAGTCAAACACAAGAGGTAGTTTTGACGTCTGTTTTAACGTCTCTTTTAACGAGGAGTTTCCACTAACCGGAACGGAGGACAAGTGAGGATCATTGCTTTCCGTATGCTGGTTCTGTGCAAAAAATGAGCGTAGAAAGGCCTTAAATAAGCAAATTTACCAGGTCTGAATCTTTTTCATTGGAAAATTTAGAAATATCAACAGATCCTTGGCTTTCAAGCAGGGCTTCAGCATTTTCCCATATAAGAGATAAGTTGGAAATAATGTCATCAACAGTACATACCAAGTCCTGTTTGACAAGTTCAAACTACATTTTTAGATGTCAAAAAATACGTCGTTCTTACAAGATCAATAGGATCAATAGACAAGCTGAATTGAGGACGTGAAGAAAACGCCCTCAAAGTCACCAAATTAGTATTTCTGAAAGACATATTCAGCATGACCTTTAAACATAATTGCGTTAAATCAACTACCTCCAGTGAAAAATCGCTAAGTGAAAAGTTAATTTGAGAATGTTTGTCATTCTCATTCATTTCACCAGAAAATGAAAGACGAGCCGCCGCTATATGCACGAGTATGCTCTGAAAATGCAGTAATTCAAGAAAATTAGTTACCATAACGTTTTCTGATACTACTGGTGGGGATTTTTGAGAATATAGAATAGGGCTGGACAGATGAGGCAAGTACGAAAGTCTATTTACACCAGCCGGTACCTATAAGGGGGCCATTAAGGAATACACTCAGTACTTTAATTTTGTCATTGTAACAATTTAGGAATGCAACGCACAAATCCACTGCATTCAGATAAAACCTTTTGTTTTGAGAGATCCAGGAGTTTACGAGAATATGTGGATCTAAAACCACGTGAGCGCTGCCATTCTGAATCGCAGACAGCTGTCGATAATGGATACGGAGTAGGATATAAAGGGAAGTCCCAATGATGGACAGCAGAAGCAGAAAAGAAATCAATAATTTCTGAATTGAACAGTTAAGAAAACTGTCAACCAGGCCAGAAATATCCATTAGCTTGTATGTAGCAAGCTTCGTCAAAAAACTCTCCATGTTGCTCCCTGCATCTACGATTTCACGCTACATGGCCTAACACGAAAACCAATACGCAAGATTCGATGAGTCAAAATGCTGCTTTCCAAGATAAACATTAAAACACCAAGCAACCTAACACTAAAATTAATCATAAATTTGTTCTTTCGAAAATGATTTTTTATAATAAAAAATATAACCAAAGTTTCAACAAGGCGCAATATTAAAAGCTGTAACCTTCACACTTTGTCAAATTCATTTGCCATGTCTTCGGTGGCTGTTGTTGTTGGAACCCAATGGGGCGATGAAGGCAAAGGAAAATTAGTAGATATCCTCTCAATGAGCTGCAATGTAATTTGTCGATGTCAAGGTGGCAATAATGCAGGTTAGTTTTCAATACGCTGCTTTATTATTTAGGTCACACTGTCATTGTCGATGGGATAAATTATTTCTTCCATCTTGTTCCCAGTGGTATTCTCAGAACCGACTCTGTGTGCATCATAGGGAATGGAGTTGTTGTTAATCTTGTCGATCTATTTAAAGCATGTTATTTTTTACATAAACCGCCCCCTAGGAAATCGATACTCTCACTAAACAGGGTGTACCAGATATCGAAGGCCGGATGCGGATATCTGAAAACGCTCATATCGTTTTTGACGTTCATCGACGAGTCGACGAATTAGAGGAAGAGGCTAGGGGACAACATTTAATTGGCACCACCAAGCGTGGTATCGGTCCAACGTACGCTTCTAAAGCTTCGCGCAGAGGTTTGCGTGTTGGTGACCTTGTAGGCGATTGGAATACCTTTTGTGAGCACTATGAATTGCTTGTTAATTACTATCAATCGTATTTCCCAAACTTGGATATTGATATCAAAAGATCGCTGGAGGTACGTTCTCATTTCCATGGTATTTCTATCGACGAATGGGCGCATCACAGGCTTTTGCGCATTACAGGAACTCGCTGAGATTCGTGTACGTTTAAAGCCCATGGTTCAAAATACTACCTTTTTGGTAAATAAACTCGTAAAGGACAAATCAAATCGCCTTCTCGTTGAGTGCGCTCAGTCAACAATGCTCGACATCGACTTCGGCACCTATCCCTACGTCACTGCGTCAAATTGCTCTGTCGGTGGTGCGTGCACTGGACTTGGACTGCCGCCGTCTTCTATTGGCGATGTTTATGGAGTCGCCAAAGGTATTGCAATCGATCTAACTGATTTCTTTCCTAAATACTTGAATATCTTCCGTGCTGTTATGCTACTTTTTAATTGGTTATGTACTCCAGCTTTCATGCATCTCAAGACGCCTTTTCATTGTTAGTTTACACAACACGAGTCGGATCCGGACTTTTCCCCACAGAAATAACTGGGGAATTGGCCGCGAAACTCCAGTCGATTGGTCGGGAATTTGGCGTTACTACAGGCAGGAAGCGACGTGTTGGGTGGTTTGATGCGGTTGTTTTGCGCTACTCTCACATGATCAACAACTTCACAGCAATTGCGCTCACAAAATTAGATGTCCTGGACGATTTTGACGAGGTGAGTTTTGTTGCTGGCACAACATGCGCCAATAAACGCCTGATGTCTCATTGTGCCTTTTTGTTAGATCAAAATTGGCAAGGACTATGTGGATCCGGAAACGGGTGAAATTCTGCAGTGTTTCCCATCTG